>VWZL01003737.1:2693-201166 GCA_013396915.1 Stercorarius parasiticus
CCCCGGCCGCCCCCCGCTCCTGCCTCACCCCAGACCCCGGCGCTGCCTCCGGCGGGCGGGGGATGATTACGCGACGCGGCGCGGCCTCACTACGCTCCTCCGGTAAGACGCAAAAGGCGCCCGGCTTGTCCCCATCGGGTTGCCGTACGGGCTGCCGGGCCGGGGACGGCACGTCACGTGACCGAAAGAGGGCGGAAGCGGCTCTCACCGCGAGGGAGCCGGAGGGCATCCATTTTTAGTGAGGGTACGGCGCAGGCGCGCTGGGAGGCGTCCCCAGGCCGAGGCGTCAAGGTCGGCTGCGGGAGCCGAGGGCTGCTCGCAGTCACGGCGACCCGCGGGGAAGAGGCGGTGGCCGGCCGCGCCTGCAGCCCGAGCGGCAATTGGCGGGGCGGGTCCCTGTTCGGCCTGTCCCTGAGCCGTCTCCTCCCCGCCGGCCCCTCAGCGTGGAGGGCGGGCAGACCGCAGGCCTTGGCGCGGTGCCTCAGCCGGGCCCCGCCGTCACCGATGGTGCCCTGGGGGAAGCAGCTTCGGGCAGGGCCCGGACCCTTGTACCGTTCCCACTGAAACCGCGCCTCGCCGCCCCGTCAGCGCTGTCTGTCAAGCGGCAGAGCTCGCACTCTCTGCTTACATCTTTGTGCTGTGGTGGCTTAACATACAGCTGTAATTGGGCAACACGAAGATGTAATTACGTGTTAAGTGGGTAGAAGGCATGTTAGAGCGTGTGATGAACCTGGCCCACCACCCTCCTGTGCGCGGGCAACAGGTCAAGTCGCTGCAGGGCTTGCTTTCTGACATGCGGGCAGGTGCCTCCCAGCCACTCAAAAGCAACTGCAGGCATCGGAAGACCCAGCTGCTGGTTCAGCTTCACCTCGTACCAGCTGGAAAACTTCACTAAGGCAGTCCTGCTACACGCTGGCTTCTTTGCGTCAATCACCAGCCCATTAGCATTATGTGAAATGTGTCAACAAATGCGTTTGACAAGCCATGGTTTCCTGCCCCGCTTAACCCCAGCTGGCAGGTCAGTTCTGGCCACAGAGCACCATCTCCTTGTAGGGTAAAACATTCCAAGGGCCCCATTAGGTGACCTGACCCTGAAATTGGCCCTTGCTGACAGCACAGGCTGCTGAAGAGCAGCCATTTCCTCGTGCTGTGGGTAACTTAAATCAATTTTCCAGTTCCATACAGAAAAATCAAATGAAAAATGCTATTATATACAGCAGATAATTTTTTTAAGAGAGGAAGGCAGCCTCTGAGCTTTCCCTATATTTTGATTTATGGTCACAATAATGTTTTGGAGGTCAAAATGAGCAGCGATGCCAGAAGTATTGAAGTGAGTATTGATCCAAGGCCCACAACTTGCTAATTCAGTTCTTTACAAATACGAACAGCACTTTTTTACAGAGGCAAGTGGTCTGAAATATGATCTCTTATTAGACAAAAATAAATGTTGTGCAACATTGAGAATTACACATTATTTGCCTTCAGATACATGATCTTATATTTGGCCTCCTTGAAACACAAATTGTTGGCCTAAACACATCCTACCAGGCAATCCCCATCATTCCATAGGAGGGTCCTCAGTTTTACCCCTTCTCCTGGCTCTATGATTTACAAACTATCAATAGGAATTTAGTCTTTAAAAAAAAATAAATTATAAGAAGTGTAAACCTGGTTCTTGAAGGACACTAGGAATATGGTCCTTCTTCTGTTGAGATCCATTATCTATTTTTATTCCATTGAATATATGATTGTTGTTTATAAATTGAGTGGTCACACAATAAAAGCAGCCACAGATTAGGCACCTGGGTTCTTCTAATCCACAGACAATTCTCCAGAAGAGCTCTGGTGGTGATTTCTAGTGTAGTATCACGTTATGAATTACCACTAGCAGACCATGAGTATGTCAGCATGTCCAGGCCCTGGGTATTCTATCAGATCTCAAAAACAATTGCATCAGGCTGTACCCTGCTCCCTTTTAGGATGCTTCTTCCATTTTGTCATTGTGTAGAAATCATAGTACAAATAATTTTCTTTGACAGTTTTCAGATCTCTCTGCAGATATCCTTGATAAAAGGCCATCCTTAATGTTGTGTACCACACTGTTCTATCAGTTTGATGTTCAGGTATGTCTTATTTTCACACTGAGATCTTGATGATAATCTTAGCTGTGTCCTTTTCTGTCAGCTGCACGCAATCTGCTTGTTTGTCTGTGTGCCGGGTACGGTCTTCTGTCTAGGGAAACACTACAATTCCTGCTCTTTTCTAGTTTTTACAGGTTTTGGCCTCCTTGGTGGCTAGTCCTTTTACAGTGGTTCCTTAGGCAAGCTATGAGTGTTTTGTCAGCAAGCTGCACGAGTGGCTTCCTTCCACAGAGTAAGACAACCCCAGCCTAGGCAGGGCAGTCATCTCTCCAACAAGGGCACAGTCCCACCATACTGGGCACAGCAAAACAGAGCTGGGCTGGTGCCAGTGAAAGGTTCTGTTGACCGTCCAGCAACCATCAAGCTAATGCAAGGGGACACGTCATATACGTGGTCAAAAACAAGTGAAGAAGTTGGGAGCAGCAGGGGAGAGGGCTGGGCAGAAGCCTACCTACAGCAGAGCTCAGGCAAGGCCCAGGATGGAGCTTGGAGGCGGCGCCCGGACCTGTGTGCCAAGGGAGCAAGCTGGGCAGTGTACTCTGGGGCTGCTGGTGTGCTTGGAGCGCCATCAGCCAGCCTTCTTCATCTTCCTAGCTTTTCCCTCAGCATCATCACAACCCTTTCTCTCATACTATTTCTATCAACAGCAACTTGCCACCCACCTGTGCTTCATGCATAGGAATCCAGCAGAAAACAGGAATGAACGCAGGAGAAGAGAAGAACACGGCTGAGTTGTTCCAGATTGAAACCACTGTCCATTGCCAGCCCATCACAACATCCTAAGGAGAAATATGTCTAGGAAGAAAGCGAGCAAGCAGACATCCAGCTTAGGTATCTACACTGAAGTGCCAGACTTCTAGCGTAGTCCAAGTAGGAGAGAGCGAGCGTCTTTCTGAGGGCAAACTCCACCTACTGTCTTTTAATCAGATGACACTAGGTAGCGGAAAAGATCCTTAGCACTGGGAAGAATAAAAAACCAAGTAAAATGGGTCTTTTATTTAGTCAAAATATTTTTATTTGGCTGTATTTAACAGAAGGTTTGCTTTCCTCCTTTCTTTCCCCCCCTCCCCCCTATTGTTTGCTCATTATTTCCGATTTCTCATGCTTCCATTCTTTCAGTACAATATAGTAACACCTTACACCTCTTCAGCACTTTCCAGTTAAGGCTCTCAAAGCATTTACAGACCTGAGTTAACTAATGCTCACAACAATCATTAGCAGTAGGGAAGTAAAATGATCTGCATCTGCAGAGAGAGGTTAAGATCAACTTTTTTTTCACGTTTTTCTTTGATTTTCAGTGTCCACCTTGTACTATGCTGGACTTGATGAACGTACGCGTCCCTGCAGTTGTGTTTCATACTTTTGAAAGAAAGACTGAGTTTGAGCACTCAAAATCTAAAGCTATTTATGAAAATCTTTCTTGAGTAACTTGTTGAACTCCACACAGTAAGTGAGCAGTAGAATACAAAACTGGGAACAGCATGATTTCCAGTTATGTGCTATTCTATGAGACATAACCCTTTGTAACTTACCTTTGGACTTTAAAACCACAATCCATTCCCTTCTCCTTACACATTATCCTCTACTGACCATTTCCAGCAGGCTTCAACCTCAGGTACTTACATTCTGCATTTTACTACCAAGTTTTACATGAAGGTCTCCACAGTCATCAGTTGTATACAGTATACAATGCTTTTGGGTGACTGTAAGGAGCCTTAATGGAAAAGAAAAAAAAAAAACCAAACCCAAACCCAATAACCTAACAAGCAATGGGTATGGACTTTATCTTTGATTATTTACAGCAAACTTCAGAGTTTATGAAAAATCTAATATGTGATTGTTTTAAGGAAAACACCCCCATCCCCAAACCTGGTTCAAATGGAAGACTAAATATTAACTTGACGTTAACACCTTCTTATCAGTAGTGCATCTGCATAGCGATTCTTCATAAAAACCGGCAAATTCACAATTATAACTTGCAAACAGAAGTACTATGACTGTTCAAGCAAACAATAACTTTAAAATATGCATTCAGTTCATGTAAATGGTATCTTCTCGTTAGCTCCATCAGAAGATACTGGCATGAAACACAGATTAAACTTTTTCTTAGTTAGGTTAACACTGAAAATTCAAACAGTCAGACAAACACAATGCAAGTATTTTAACAGAAACAATATAAAATTTCACTGGCTTAAAAAAATATCTAAATGAGAAATCTTGGTTATTTCAATGAATTGCTAGACCCTACATTTAAAATGATGCATTTACTGAACTATTTAGATGAATTAGGCTTCTTCTATAACCCTAAATACTGGAATTCTGATAGATTGTGCAAGTATTAAAGAATATCAACATTTTAAATGTTAACATTACAGTTTTAAATAGCCTTGCAAGTGCAACGTTATAAATATAAAAAAAACACCTCAGAGCTACAATTTTATATAAGTTATATGAATAAATGAAAGTGCTTTTCAAGTATTTACGTTCGTTTACAGTTGGATTCTCTCATGTAAGTCAGTGCTCAGACGGTACAATTTAAATATCAGTATTATTTAAAAATTTTGGATGCATACATTTAACTGGATGGAATAAGTGGTTTCATTTGCAGACATGTGTGATAAATATTTAAATACAGAATATAATTTGTGATAAATATTTAAATATGGAATATTATAAAATGTGAATATTATCTTATTTGTTATATATTAAAATAAAATAGGAAGAGATCACATCCTGATGGGTGTGTGATAACCTGATAATGCCATGGGAGCCCTTGAACCATACAGTAATTGTTAATTCCATCAAAATCCCGAATTATGATATGCTAAATAGTTGTTCTTCCATAGAGACAAAAACATGCGATCATAATAAAGGCCCAATACTGTTGACTTTTGAAGATTTTAAAAGATATCCTGATCTGTGTCAAGAGACACGGAATCTAATGAAAACTTTCCAACACTTTCAATTAGTCAGCCGTAGTCACTCTGCAGAAGGCAACTGGTGCATGTCACCACTGTATTGTCTCACCAGTGCACGGTGTAGCTCCCTTTCTGGTTAGTCAGGAACTGTTACTATTATAATGATACAAAAACGACTGTATTCCCGTTTGCCAGCCAGAGGAAGGGTGAGGTAAGCAGGGAGATACTTGTTTATTAGACAAGAAAACCAAAACAAAACAACCCTAAATGAATCAGTATATATTTAAAAGTGCACTGAAAATATTTCCTATTGAACCCTATATCTCATAAGTGCCAGATTTTCATCTTAAATTATTTCCACTTTGAACACTGAACATATGTAAGCTGATATTAGAGCATTCAGTTTGTCTTGCAGTTTGAAAAGCACATGACACAAGGCAGCATTAACACCTTTCGTTAAAGATCTGGCAATGTCATAATTTTATCATGAAGATGCAGCTTAGAAACGACACAGTTCCGGAGAAGCCCCTGCAGGCTGCCATTACAAGCTTTCTCCAACAAAGTGCTTTGACATTTGCCAAACTGTTGCCCTACCTCACCACAGTGCTGCACTGGCAATTTACAGTTTTCTTTCCAGATGCAGTTGGATTTTAATAAATTATAGCTCTTCAGAGTTACGCCATTCTTTGTAATAAAAGCAGAGTTTCATGTTCCATCAAGAGTGGCCACTGTTTAGACTGATCTCTTCATGCAGACCTGACAGCGGCTGATGATATTTTCTAGTTCTCCTGCTTTCAAAGTCTGTGGCAGAGGTCTCCTAAAAGAAAGACAACAAACATTTACTTTTTTTCTTTAGAAAACAGGGTTATTGACAACAACACTGAAATCCTTGGCTCACTTAAGGCATCTGTGCGCTACAGGATGACCCTAAACCTAACAAAGGGGGATGTCTAAACTGAGGGGAATTACTAGGGGAGGCCCCACACATTATGCAGGCAGTTGTCTCTTCAGGCACTTGCAGCATGGATGCAGGGAAGTACAGTTTACCTGAACATTCTTCTTGGATTTAATGATGCCAACCAGAAGCTGTAGGAATTTGTGTAGTAGTTGCATGTCCCCCTGCCATGGCACTCTATGAATGGGATGGCTCGAAATTCTTCCAAACAAGATCCAGGAGATGCCAATGCTTGGCCAGAAGCTTCTGAGCCGGCACTTGTATACTGTAACCACCAGTACATTTTTTTATGAGAACTTGCCCATCAGCTTTTAGTAAACTGCAGTCAAAAAAATAAATCTCTTTCTAAAACACACCATATGGTCTGTGGTACATTTCGGACAGAACAAAGTGAACACAGATTAGTCTGATAAAACTTACAATGAAGCACAGAAGCCTTATGAAAATTCAAGCACACTTAAGGCATTTCTTCAGTCCCTGCAAAGGCCTTTTTCTGCTCCATGAAAAGGCATGAAACTGTAACCAGTACAAAGACTAGAAAGTGGCTGGCTTTTGTCCAGTTGAGGACTAGAGTAATTGAATTACAAATAGGCCAAATCCCCTATTTTGTGCGTGTTCCTATTTTTTGTTGCATTGATTGCTTCTCCAAACACAAAAAGCAAAGGCGTTTTCTGATGTTGATAAATGCTTGTAGAAAGAGCTCTAAAACAATTTATGACAGTAGAAAATTGGCTAGAAAATACCATTTAAATTTGGTGATGTTGGAAACAAGCAAATGATTTTAACCAGATCCTGCAAAAATTCTCTCATTCTTTTCCAAGATTATTGTTACTCAGGACCAAATCCCAGGAGACATAAGTTTCACACTAGACCCAAAAGGACTTTACATCATGCAAAAAAAGACAAGTCTTTAATTCTTTTACTCTCATTTGCTGGCACCCCTACGACATCCCACAGGCATGGATAATAAGGATGAAGTGCTACGTCCCCTAATATAGATACACCCTTATTCCCATAATCAGTTCTCAATTTGCAGTGATATTATGAACTTTCTTCACTCATATCTCGTTATGGCATCAAAATTGCCAAGGCAATCTTCTGTAGACAGCGTACTGCATTTGTTTGGATTTTAGCTTTCTGCTGAGTTCAGCCCAAGATCCGATTTATAAAAGAACTGCCTGGCATGGAAGTGGGTCAGTTATTTCTGTGTATTTGTGTTCAGGACTGGTTTAACCACTCCAATCCCCAAATCTGTTTCCTAGATCTTAGCATGACACATGAAAATGAGAGCATGCAGTTATTTTTGTCAGACTAAAATCTTACGGTTCTCCTTTCACCTTTTCCCCCTTTCTTCCTGCCACCTATTTTCGAGGAGAGATCAGAATAGCTGTTCCTATGCTTCTGGCATTAAGTAAGAGTTAACAGAACTATTGTCTACTTCTTGGCAAAGTAAAAAAAAAAAAAAAGAATTTAACAATTATTAAGAAACAAACGAGCTATGAGCAGATGAAAACACCAAGGAAAGTGAGAGGACATAAAATTAATAATGCAAGTCTTTCGATCCTTACCATAACAAAAGAAAAACCCTTCCAGAGAGATACCCAGCCTTCTGGACATGGAGGAACTACAGTTGTTTGGCTGTGAACTGCTATTACCATTGCAGCTCCTTCACAGACAACACACCTGTAAGAAGAAACTGCATTCAGTGCAGATACAAGGAAAAACATGAAAGCAGACAAAAATTGTGTCTCCTAGGATAGTAGCTACCTAATGGCAGGGTAGCTGCCTGTGTGAGTTGTTACAACTCACACAGGTTTTCTCTGTTTAATGAGGAGATAAGTAAATGGAAGGTAACCCAAATACCTTGCTTTGCAATCTCTACTAGTTACACCAGACAAAAATTGGTGTAAGTCTTAGTCCCAGAACATTTGAGCTTCCTTATTTTACCTTTACTGAAGTAACAAGCTAAATTTTACCTTCTTGATGTGCCAACTACTTCATGTTGTTGTGGTTTAGATCAAAGTTCTGCACCTTTATTTGCCAAGCTTAGAAAACATAATCTTTATTTCCTAAATGAAGAAACTATGAAGCTGAGCTACTAGATTGCAACAACTGGGTACGGCAGGCTAGAAGACAGAATGCAAAGCTCGCCTTCCCATCTTTCGTTTTGCTGCTCTTGGTCTTCTATGCTTTTAGAGCTTTTCCTCTTAAGATGCTCTTCATCCTTCTCAGCTGTTCTAAAGCAACTAGAAAGGGCCACATTTGCACCAGGGTGTTTCATAGCAGAGAACCTTCAGCCCCAGCTTACAATGTTATTCACCAACTACAGTAAATGTATCACACACAATTGAAAGCAGAACTTGATTTGTACTGTGTTCCAAATAATGGAGCCGTCTTTATTTCATTTTAGTCTGCCTCCAATATACACAACAATAGTTTTTTAAAAAAATATCACTGCAATCAGTAGGATTGTGGGCTGTCTTCTCATGTCAGCTATGCAGATTAAGCCCTGTGGTGGGACCCTAGGCTTTAATCTAAATTTTCTTAGAGTATCACTGAATATCTGACATATTCAGGTGAGTGATCAAAAAAATCAGCTGGTTAAAACCAGTGCTTGCACTGGCTTGAGAGGGCAGGTCTTTGTCTAAGATTTGCCGTTCAAAACAATTTAGGATGTCTTTGTGGTTCCAGGCCAGAACTGCTAAAATTCTTACACTCTTACCTGCTTATGTGGGGTTCTAGTGCCCTGCCAGAAATCGGTGCCATATCTACTGGCATTACTGTTGCAGTTGACAGCCAGTATGAATAGTCATTGCGAGAAGCAAAACTACAAACATCATTGGTGTTACAGAATAAGAATGGCATGGTGGTAAATCTCTGCAAGCAGCTACCAGCTGTTCCTAAAAGACAAAAGAGGAGAGGTTTGTGACAGACAGGACATTATGTTTACTGCAGCGTACAGAAGAGAGACATGATGGCATCCAATCTACTATAGTGAGAATTAAAACAGTTGGTAACTATAAAGAGAGAGGTGTCTGTATGGTGGAATTATCCAAAAGCAAAATGCTTACGGTGTATATAAAAATATGTATATAAAAAATAAGGGCTAAGAACAAAACCTGTTAAAATAATAGTATCTTTTTGAATGCTATCAGTCCTTGACACAGTGGTAGGGATTCAGCTGCTTAAACAAAACCTTCTGGTGCCATTTTTGACACCCTACAGCATCCCATTTGGTCTCCAAAAAAGCAAGATTCTCTCTCAGATCCTGTGTTACTACTGTCAGCCCTGTGCAGATGTTGTGAACATTTATACTAGACATCTATCCCTAAGTAACTGAACTCCTCCTCAAAATGTCTAGGGATAGCAAAAAGGGAATACAGGAGTGCAAAGAAAGGTGTCTTTTAAAGCCATGATTCCTGAATTGACTCAGAGCAGCAGACCACTCTGGAGACTGATGGTTGAAACCAGTGTTCATCTCGGACACCTACTGTCAGTTTGGTTTCAGGACAACTTAGCATTACTGGACTATAAAGGAAAATATGTGCAAGTTTTTACCAATACAGTACCAAGATCTTGTCCATGTGCTCGTTCATTTCCTTGTACAAAAAGTAGTGAATAGCCAACATAGATCTGCGATGTCCCGTGTGGGCATGAAGGAATCTTTGTTGATTGACTATGCCGGGTAAAGATAAAACCTTTTCTTGTTGGACCAGCAATGATAGAACCTGGTGATCCAGGTAACCCCTGTAGACCTGGAAAGCCAATCAGTCCGGGTTCTCCTGTGGAGAGAAAGAAATATGACTGCAAATATTATAATTTTTTTTTAATTTTTACTTCATTTAAATTAGTGGAATCACTTGAAAACTAACAAAAAAATTATCAATAAGAAGATACAACTTGAAAATTGGTAGTATTTGTTACTAGATGTATTAACTCCTTCAGACCTAGCTCAGGTAGCTTTTACATTGCATAATTTCATGGAATGGTGAGGTATTTTAAAGAGCCACGGCCATTTTACCAGAAGAGTTGTGAAGTCAAAACATTTTATGGTGACTAAATAAAAATATTTAGTTCTATTTTGATGTCATAAAAAGGCACACTCATAGCTAGGGATTTCAAGTGGATAAATAAACGTGATTAATAACAGAGGAGCAAAGTCAAGGCATATTTTTGCAAATTATTATTTCAGTTGTGAACACGCATCCGTTAAAAGCTAAGAATGTGCTTACATGTGTTTGTTGCCCTAAAGGTACTGTACATGTTACAGAATCTCAATACATGCAAGAGGAAGGATTTAGAGAAACAGGAATACAATTTATCTGAAAATTCAGTAGTAGCAGTCAAACAGAGATATCTGCTTTCCTGTACCTCTTTGTCCTGGAAATCCCCTGTCTCCTTTTGGACCAGGCAGTCCCGGTTGACCTGGATGACCAAAACTTCCTGGTAAACCTTTTAATCCTTTAGGTCCTAAATTGTAATCAAGAAAAATACACGATCATATAGCAGTAGTTATTCTAGATTTTTTAACTGTTAATGGATAAAGTTAAAATCCTCATGTAAAATGTAGCTGCATTATCAGCATGAATTTACTAAGTTTTGAGACTGACTGTAGTGTTACTGTCACCATATTTCCTGTCAGGATAATTACAAGGAAATACTGAATGTATTGCAGAAGAATATTCCAAGAAACGCTTAGAGAAATCAAAGCAAATAGCTTTTTCTTTTAGCATGTGTCATACAATAGAAATGTTTAAAAAATATAGTAACAGGCCATAATCATATTGGTCACAGTTTGTAATTCTATAATTACTTTTTATTTTTTTGAAAACAACTTTAAGGAAAGCGTAGAAAACAATTCCTTAGTGCCTGTTTTGTTATGCTGGAGGCAACTGTCATTCCTGAGGGGGGCACGCCTTCTGGCAAGCCTGCCCCCTTAGGAGCTCTCTTCCTGGGTTGGAAAGCTGTGGTATTGAGAAGGGTGGGCAAGTACCCACTGCACATCAGCCTCATCCTACCTGCTTCCTTGCTTCCCCATTCCTCACAGCCGTGGCAGGCTTCGCTTCCAGTGCCAATGGAGAAGCAGCCAGCCTCTTCTTTCCCTTCCCACCCCTAGACTACAACAGGCAGAATCACTTTGTAGCACATCTAGAATACTTCTATTACATGTGGTAATTTCCCCGCCCCCAAATGACAAACAGCCTGAGCATGGTTCTGGTTGTATAAATATGGTGAATGTTTTGATCCAAGTTTACTTTTTATGCCATTATTTTTCTTAGGCTTATGTTGAGGGAGAATCTTACTTGCTCACTGACTGTGAGGGAGGAGGGCAGATGGAATGGGACAGATTATTAATATATGGTTGTTAACAAGGTACACAGAGTTATTTTTAAATACGGATAGGTATTTTTAAAGACATGTCAATTTTCTATGCAGAAGCGTATTTTCCCACCAAGCCAAAATGTTCCACTAAGCAGCACACACAAACATGTACAGAGATAAAAATATAAACCACCTTGTAGGCCATGAATCCCTTGAATTCCTTGATCACCTGGTGCTCCTGGGATTCCTGGCAGTCCAGGAGGACCCTTGCTTCCTGGGATGGAGAATATTCTCCCAGGGACTCCAGGTGAACCTAGCAGCAAAAATATAGTGAAGAGCTATTGCTTTATGTTAAAAGAAAGCAAACAAACTACAAAACAAAACAAACAAATCAACCTAAATCTGCTGGTATTAGAATGAGAAGAGCTGGTTACCATGCTGGCCCTTTGGTCCCCTTGGTCCTTCTGCACCTTGTGGTCCAGGGTGTCCTCGATTACCCTTTTCTCCTAAAAAAGGAAGATTGAAGAGATGCCCGTTTGGTTTAAAATGTCAAAACAACCGTCAAAGTTTCAGAGGCTTATTTAAGAGTCTTGCATGATCCATGCAACCTTCCCAAAGAGTAATGCAGCCCGTAGACTCATCTGAAATGTGAAAGTGGACTTCCACATCTCTGCTGTTACTGTATAATTTGTAGGCCAAGTGTATTCAGTTTACAAGATGTTTCCATGCCTATCTTCATATAATAGCTGGTCCCATAAACCTAGCTTAAAATCTCAACTTCAGACTACGTCCTTTTATCTTACATGTTTTTGTCACTGAGTTTGCAGGTCAAGCGCTGCTTTCAGTGATGCTGTGCAGTTCAACTCCCTTTTAAACCCTACTCTCAGTTACGCTGATGGGTGTTAGGAGGGTTGTATAGTTTTTCAAGTATTTCAAACTTAATAACCAATTATTTTTGCTGTACAAAAAATGAGGTTACATTCAGATTACTCTCCACAGCTCTGCTGGAAATAAAAAAAATTTAAAATGTATTTTATTACCGAGTCAGGAGATTTGACTGACTATGCCATGAAATAAGAGCTTTTTGCTTAAGAAAGTATAATTACTGTCTATACGGTGACTTTTCAAATTAGAAAAAATTTAAAAATACACAATAATTTACATGGAACACAAACCAGTAGGTTAAACGGGTAATGACAATTTTGTGTGACTGTAAATCATGCAACTGAAAAATGAGAATACTGGAGTAATGAAGACCTATATCAGACTTAAATCACTAGAAAAACGTCTAAATTAAAAGGATTTTTAGCCAGCTACTGATCCAACTGAACTCTCAGGAATATGAAATTAATGAAGCCAACACATTTAACAGTTCATCTGCTGATAAACTGGTAAATAAGATTATAATTGGGACTATTCTTACAGCAAACAGAGGAACCAGTGCTCTGTGTATAAGTATGATTAAAATACTCTTGAGTTCTATAGCTAAGAGCCAAAAAAATCACATCATCTAGCAGTGGTGTGGCCTTTCTAATTAGCAGATTCAGTCCCAAAGTCCTTACACATTATCGGTCACTAAGGACAAACTTGTTTTGAATTTGCCTGCAATGGAGGCCATTGAAGTTTCAGCCCTTCCTCACTTAAACATCAGTTTGGACATATCCATAGCATCCAACTCAAAGAAAATGTTCTCTTAGTGAACGTTTTCATTTATAGCTGACCTACATCCTGCTCTTGATGGAAAAACCTCGTCTCTAGGACCACACCTGGTACTATTTATTAAACACATACTATTATAACACAAACTGTAAAGGATTGTATTTAGCACACAGACACGTATGTAACAAATACATTAATACCTTTTACACCTGGGAATCCAAGAAATCCAGGGTCCCCTCTAGCACCAGGATAACCTGGTCGACCTTCAATTCCCTGCAAATCAGATCACACCAATAATAAACATGAAGCAGCATCTGCACGCTATGAAGTACGTTTTCTTTTTTCAGAATATTCAAAGCATTATGTTCACAGAATATGCTACAACTAGAATTATCTGCTCCACTTGTGAGCATGTTAGAAATAGTCATATCATTGTTAATGTTATTCTGTAATACAGAATGGTCAAGGAAATGACATGCCAGAAATTCACAGTAGTTTCTTTTTGGTCCGCTTAAGTCCACAAAAACCACTTTTCGTATCCATTTTAATATCTTTCTTCTATTAGAAGGTTTTTTTGGGAGGATGTGGGATTTTTCTTGTTTTGGTTTGTTGTTTACTTTTTATTTCAATTGTTCTGGGTGTTATTTTCGTGGTAAGAACAAAATTAACAATGGAGTGAGAAACAAGCAATATTCCTTTCACTGACTTTTGGACCGGGAGGACCAGTGTCGCCGGCTGGGCCTGTTGGCCCTGGTATGCCATCCGCCCCTCTAACACCTTTGATTCCTTTCATGCTGAGAGTGGGAAGACCAGGAGGCCCTGGAAAACCAGGAGCACCTGTACAGAAACATCAGAGTAAGTAAAGACTACTGCCAACAGCATTTCGCATACATTACACACAATGCAGTACAACATTCAACAACTCTATAACGGTACTCGTGTTTACCACCTCAGTAGTTCCCAAGGAAATATAGCTATTTTTTAAAAATCAAGTCATTTTTCCTAGCCTGCTAATTTAATCTGAGATCAGAGCTGAGTTCTTGCAGAACTCTATAGCACTACAGTTTTTTGAATATCCTTTAGTTGTAGTTGTGACTGTAATCACACTCAAGCTATCTCACTTCTTTAAAGTTGAATCTCAGCTGCCCTACAGACTGTATGGGAAGAAAGCAAAATAATGCAATTGAGTGGACTGCAAAACTTAGCATTATTTTAATTTACATCATACTGCATAGACCCATCATGGTGTTTCCAATGGTAACATTGCATTAACTGGTAAAGGAACTACCTGTTTAGTTATGAAACTCTCTTGAGGGAAGACCTCTTTTAACCTTTAGCTCTGGACAGCCTGAATTCTGCTTTCAATTATCAGTGTATCATTTCAGATAAATAAGGAGTTATAACAACACACCTGGTCTTCCATCTGCACCAGCAATACCTCTATTCCCTTTTTGTCCAGTAATTGCCATGCCTGTTGCGCCTTGAAATCCAGGTAACCCCACTAAGCCAGGAGGTCCAACGGGTCCTTGATCACCCTGATGACCTTTCATACCTGGTGGCCCAGGAAAACCAGGCAGTCCCATGTCCCCTTTGATTCCTGCAAAGTAGAAGTATTACATTTGCGGAAAGCTGTCAAGATGGTAAGATGATGTGACAACACAGAATGTGGGTATTCACTATACTGCAAAGGTGGAATTCAACCTCTGTTTTTAGTACAGAGAAGTCCCCAAAGACACCTTGCTACCGTAAAGCAAAATAGTTGTGAGAAGCCAGGACTAAGGTAGTGTACACACCACTCTTTTCTCTGTTTTATTTTTTTTAAAAAAAACCCTCCACTTCAGAGATTGCTCATAAAAGGAATAAAGTTGAGAGGAGGGCAGAAAGACCAGAGCAGGGAGTATTTCTTTACACATAAGTAGACTAAATGCTTCTTTAAACATCAGAACTGGCAAATCCTTTTAAACTGAATTCCAGCTAAAAGCACCAATGTGAGTACAACAAAATAAGAGACTACTCCAAAAGGATGTTGTTCTAAGGTTGATCTTCGAGTGCATGATCTATATATGGAGGATATGAAGACAGAATTTTTTTATTTTTTTTTAAAAGTCAAGCAAATCAATGGATTTCTACCAGTACTAGAAATACAATGCAAAACCTAAAAATTGGGAAGAATCCCCTCAGTCAACTATTTGTGAATATAAAAGGGGAGATGAACAAAAATGCAATCACTGTAGCTTTCTTACAGCATACTTAGTATTTAGCAGCATTATGTTTTCATTAGAACATACTGTTAATCAAATTGTGTATCAAAATAAAATTTCAAAAGCTCTAGAATGCATATATCACCTTCACAAAACCATAGAAGTTAGCTTTTCTATTTCCTTTTTACAACAGTCTTAAATTTACAAGCAAGAACTCTTTGACATTTAATATATAGCACCAAATCACTCTTGATTTCCTCCGACACTCTAAGTGCCATTTCAAGCATCCCAAAGCAGGAGGCAACTTGAAGATGAAGATAATGATTCTGTTATTTAAAAATTAAGCTTTTGCTTTCTGAAAAGACAACTCACCTCTACGACCAGGAACACCTCGAAGGCCAGGGATTCCTCTCCCTGGTGCTCCTATAAAATATTAGGACATGTCACACTCCCAAGTCCTGAATAACTATTAGAAAACATCATAGTTGTCTAATATTTCATACGTTTCTTCAGAATTCACTGAATCAAAATGTAAGTTTTAGTTATACATAAAATATAACTTATGACAAATCACATTTATCATAGAGTAGTGACAGATGTATTTGGGTTGTTGACAGCACGTACAACAGTTACACAGAAAAACCTGTGTAAAAGTGAAAAACTTCCTACTTATAAACTTATCTTTGGCTCTACAGAAGCTCTTTATTAATCCTTCCCAAATAATCCTTGTCAATTTAACTAGGGAAAAAAACAATTGTAAAACAGAATGAAAATATTTCAGTAGTGTTACCTGGTTCTCCCTTTACTCCTGGGGGACCAGGCATACCATCTTGACCTTGATTACCCCTTTCACCAACAAGTCCATTTCTTCCAGGGTTTCCAACAGCACCTGTGAATTATAATGGACCACAGTCTCATTTTCACTTCTATTATTTTGCATTTCAAAGGGAGAAGATAAGAGTGTCCTTTATTAAAATTTAATTAGTTCAGCTACTTCAGAGATAGATGTAATTGTGTTGGTATATCAACATTTGTAAAAAGCAGCATCTACGTTCTATTGAGCTCACTGGACTTCAGTGGATTTAACACCCCCACTATTTTCACAGGCAATAACTTCCTGTCTTTCAAAGACATTTTAGGACCCTGCCTTTGATTTAACTCATGCTGGTGGGAATCCACACAGGCAGTGTGGTTTCTCTCCCTGGCTTTATTACAAATTCAAAGTGTCTTTAAACAGGGAACTCTGCCAATTAGTCAGTGCAAGTTCACCAAGTCTACAAAACCACAACATCATAATTTTGATGAGGATCTCTAAATATAAGAGCATCCAATGCACTTTTTGAAGACAATAACTGTCACTCACTTTATTAAAGTCTGCATTGCATACCTCTCTGTTGCTGCATATTTACACACTCCCCCTTAGATATATTTTGAATAGTTTGATCTTTTCTGTTGCTTTAACAAACAACTACAACTCTCTCCCCTCTTTCCACTCTAATTCATTTTCTTCTCCTCCTCGTCTAGCTACATCTTAGTTTATTATTCTCATTTAGGAGGTAGAACAAGCCTTTCTTAAAATTGTGTGGATATAACATCTTAAGACTTCTGGATAAAAAAAAAAAGGCAAAAAGCTTTACAATAGTCAAACAAAATTAAAACCTCTTGCCTCTCTTGCCTCAGCTGAACTGTTAACATTGAAAACAGGCTGTTAAAGACCTTAGCTGGAACCAGAGAAAGTAATCAAAGCCTCAAACTAACATAAATGGAGGCTGCAACTGCATCAAATTCTAAAAAGCTCAGAAGAACAAGAACACCAACTGCCTCACTACAAAGAAAATAACAAAGCAGGGGGCAGTGATTTGGGAGAGATGCTGTGTACCATACCAGGAGGGCCTATAATGCCCTGTTGTCCTGGGCAGCCCTGCTGTCCTTTAACACCAGTATCTCCAGGAGGTCCAAGCTTCCCTGTAATAAGAAAGTGTGGGAGAGGAGAAAAGGCATTATCACTAGATCCAGACTCAGTCTGAGAACTTTCCTATAATTTCTCCTTTGGACAGCTGTGAAAGATCTCCAGCTGACATAAGCTAGCCTGGCTGCACTCACTACAAAGGTTTACAGCAGTCGAATATTAATGTGTCAGCCCAGAGGCACCCTGTGTAGTTTATTAAGAAATCTTCTTCTAGAAACATGTCAACATCTTGCCACTCCTCCAAACCAAAACATACCTGGGATTCCTGCACTTCCAGTTTCCCCTCTGATCCCATGTGGTCCTGGTACTCCTTTATGCCCTGGATGACCTTGGGATCCTTTTTCTCCTTTGCTGCCCAAAACTCCTGGGGGGCCTGGATCTCCCTGAGAAATAGCAGTTGCACAAACAGGTAGAGAATCCCATTATGTTAAATACATTACATTCCATATTTGAACAACAGAAAAATCATATGTAATTTTAAAGGTTAAGTAAGTGTAATCATGGTTCATTATGATTTTCAGACAAAAATCAAAGTAGACTAATATGAAGTCTTCTCATAATAGCCACTGATCCTTTAGACATAGCTAAGAAAAAAAGATCTTTCTTTAATCTGTACAAACCAACTTAAATCTTTAGATGTTTTCACCAGCACATAGACTTCCCTTCAATTTTATTCTAACATCTCCTCTTTTGATCCAAATGTACACTCCCTACATAATATGCAGCTATACAAAATACTGAAATGCATATTTTTCCTTGAATTCATACTGACTTGCACAACAGTAATCTCATTGTGGCTACTCAGCTAAAATAAAAAGATAAACAGGTAATTTAGACAGATTACAGGAGTTACAGTACAGTTTGCAGCCTCAACCACGTATTTCGGATAATCTCATATGTAAAAGGACTCCCAGTTGTTCAACAACCAGAATATGTGGAGTAAAATTCTATCCAGTTGACCTAACTTAAAAGATACTGTTTTTTTCTTAGCAATATATATTACTGAGCATAATATATACTTAACATATATTGCTAAGAAAAAAACAATTAATCTAGTGTAATGATATTACTAGGCTGTCAAAAACCAACAGTACAATTTTAGATTACAAAACTTTCACACTTGCTAAAATTATATTTTTCTGTACTTTTTCACATACAAGTATTCCTACTGCTGACTTTTTAAGTGCAAGTCCTTGTTTTTAACGGATTATCAACTTTTAGAGAAGAAAGGTATTTCCAAGATGTTCCATCTTTACAAATAAGACATTCTTGCACCAAGAGAAAAATGAAGTACAATGAACTCAAGAATTTCTCCTGAGTAATGACACAACAGAATTTTCATGTTTCTTACCACTAACAAATCATCTGCTTCTGCAAACTCTGCAGCTCTTGCTTACATGTTCTGTTTCTATAGTCAAAGGCTCTGCTCATTGCCTAATATGACAGTGTTGCCATTGCCTTTATACCTTTGGACCAGGTTCTCCTGGAGGCCCAGCAGACGGGTACCCAGGATCTCCCTTGTCACCTGGAAAGCCACCATAGCCTGGTGGACCAGGGTCACCTGATGGTCCTGGAAAGCCTGGAGATCCTTTCTGTCCTTTTGGACCTGGAAAAATACAGACACTGATACCATTCTTAAAAGGATCATAATTGCGTACCACACCTTATGTTTTGTGATCTACTGCATGTATATTCAGATATTCATTCTTCATTAAAGATAAAGTAATTTAAACAGCTAAGTGATTTTATGTCTAAACACATTAAAAAGAGGTTCTCACATGTAAAAACACATAAACTAAAGAAGTTATATTTCATTTAGAGAGAGGGAGAACTGCATTCTGCAAGTCAAGCAAATGCTGGGGTGGTGAGAAGTCTATAGGTACTGCAAAGAATAAATCCCAGTGTAAGTATTGTGCAGTGTGCTTACAGAAACTGCTCAGATCTGTGCAAATGCTTTTACATAGCTCTATGAATTTGTAATATGGATTGACAGACAGTGACCTGGAATTCCCACGTGCCCCTTGTTTCCTGGTGCACCTGGGAATCCTTGTCCTCCAGGAACCCCTGGAAGACCCATAAATCCTTTGACACCTGCAAGACAAAGAAATAAATGTCATCTTCACATGTTTGCATTAGACACTGGCTGGCTGGTAGAGCTGTCATGAATACAGAATCCTCTACTGCACACCTTGTCATGGCACCTTATTCTTTTGTAAATCAACCTGCAGCCTCTTGCCCCAGACACAGATAAAATTATCATTATTGTTGTCAGAAAGTCAAGGAAATAACAAGCATATTATGTATCAATATTAAAATTAACCTTTATGACCACAGCACTTAGGGTCAGCAACTGAAATATACTTTTGCAAATTTTGATCAAGATCATGATTTTGTATTTACACACTGGACTCTCCTTTCATTGTCCCCCCAGGTTCAGTTGGGTTTCTGGGCATGTCACAATCACATTGCTACCTACTCATTACGCATTTCTCAGGACTATTATACTCAAGAGCTTTTTCTTATATGGCTTAGGCACTTTTTCCCCCACTCACTTATCTTTAGCTTACTTTAGCTAAATCAGCATCCAGTTTAATGACTACAAGATCTTGTTGCATCTAGAATGTCCAGATGTCTAAATTCCAGGCTACTAGCAATGCCTGAATGTTTAGGCAGGTGAGGTCTTATTTTCTTCCATAAAAAGTTAGGGAGTAGTGGAACATTTGCAGTTTTTCCTGTGATGGCTACACTGCAATGACTACAAAGGATGTTAATGACAGAATATAGCAGTGATGCTATAATGACATACAGCACATAATTGCCATCATGAGAAGAGACATTTTGTTTACGAGCTTAAAATTATTTCTGATTGTCAGCATTTTTGTGTATCTATTAGATCGTGTCATACGGTTTTCTAGAAAGAAGTTATCTTAAAGAATCAAAAATACAGAATACAGAGAGGTAAAGATGTTTTATTAGCATCGATTTGAAAAAGCAGACGCATTGTCTCACTCAAGGGTCAACATGTATCATTATGTATGAGGTTATGGTAATGGCAGAGGACAACTTTGTAAAATAGCTTAGGTAGGTTTATAATTTATGCAGGTTCATTTTAAGTCTGCTTTTCACTGAATACCTGGTAACTTTCAAAATATAAGCCAAACATGCAGGCTTTGAAAAGGGAAATAAAATCAATCTGAAATAAAAAAAGCTCCTGAAATATTTTTGTGCACGATTGTAATGTTCATGTTTTAGAACTCTTACTTTTTTTATAATATTGGGAATTCAAACTTCTCTTCACTCTTATAAACACCAGTTTTTATTCATTGGCTTCATCAGCTTTTAGATTTTAAAGTTATTCAGGATTTAATATTATTTTTTATTTATGACCCCAAACAGTGATCTATATTTGGAAGGAAACAGAGAATCATTTGGCACTAGCTGCTATGACTTTCAAATAGCAGTTTTTGAAATTATTCAGTTTCAGAATTGTCATAAAAGCTTCAGAGTTAATACAGAGAATGTACTGCTGCTGCTGGAGCGGAATTTATGTGCTAGCAGTGAGGTAATGTTATCTCTGCTTTGCACATAATACAGTAGTTTTCAATATACATATTCCATACCTGGTAGACCAGGTATTCCTTCAGACCCATCAAGACCTGGGGGACCTTGCACGCCGGCATCTCCTTTTTCTCCTCTTAGACCCATTCTTCCTTGAACTCCTAAAAAAAAAGTTTCATTTTAAAAAAATATCATGAAACAAGATCTTAGAATATAAGTTTTATGTAAAGTTTAAATTTGTATAACTCTTAAAGCTAATGAAGCAGAAGTGGAGCATAGGATTTTCACTCTGTGAACACATATAAGCAAGACACAAGCTCACAGTTAATGCCTTCTGTATTTCTCATATAGAGACACAAGGAAGTTTCTGAAAGCTTCCATAGGAAAATATCTACACAAAAAAATCAGATAGCTTTAGTTATGCATGTACAACTCATATACAGAGAGTCTATACTAATATTGCAAACAAAGGAATACTTCTGACAGTCAAGTATTTCTGAGCAGATTCAATTTCTTTGCAATCCAGCATCTAGTTGGTAAGTGCACCCATTTCATGTGTAAAAGCATGAACGTACAGCATATATGTATATAAGCCTCCTAGTACTCCTGACATATTATTACTGGTTTAACATTACAGTAAGAGGTTTTTTAAGCAACATGGACTTGTTAAAATGTAAATAAATATTCAGTGTAATATCCAACTATCCCATAAATAAAAAGGCAGTTACAGTGTTCACCAAAGATTATTTCAAAGCCATGAGAATACTCTCAGTAGTAGAGTCAGTTTTCTTCCATGTTTTCAAGTCCACTGGAACTGCAACATTGATGACAACCCTAACTAGTTCTGAACGACAGAACAATGAATGTGTACCTTTTAAGCCTCGTTCTCCTTTATTCCCAATACCAACCAAGGTCTCAGATGGTCCAGGAAAACCTTTATCACCTGGTTCACCTTTTGCTCCAAGAAACCCTTTTCTTCCCTTTAGTCCTGGGACGCCAGAAGAACCTGCAAGAAAACATAACAAAATTTTCTGAAGAAACCTGACTAGACAATAGCATAAAGGAAGCAATGAAACTCCTGTCTTCAAGGACAACTACATATGTAAATAAACATTCCAAATCAACAACCTAAACTAGTTTCTTAATTACTCCAATCATCAATAAAACAGATTATGGCAAGAGATGACAACTATTTCTTATCCTGAATATATGTATAATCTGTTGAATAGATATAATAATGATATTTGAAACATGAATGGGATGGAAAAAAATAGAGCAAAAGAGCTCTCTGCTCTTTACTTAGGAAATCATCAGCCACTTTTACAAATACCAATGAAATAGAAAAGGTGGCAATTCAAAATTGCTAAAAAAATAAATAATAACGTTCTCCTTCAGTCTGTAGACTGCATATATCCAGAAGCCAAAGATTTAACAGGACTGCAAGAAATTAGGGTATGACACACATACTCAGGAGTGATAACATACATCAAGACGGATCACAAGACTACTTCACCATGGAAGATTCTATGTTCTAAGTTATAATGAAGGCAGATACTATAGCCACTTGCCTCTGATACCCCGGATGCCTGGTCTTCCAGTCGTGCCAGGGGGTCCAGGAATTCCTAACAGGCCCATTATACCTGGCTCTCCCCTTGAGCCTGTGGAATTGAAGCAATAGGAGCATATTTGTTAGTATTTGATCAGTGAAAAAGAGTATTACTTCAGAAACTATGTATGTGTCTGTCATTTAAGTGTTTAATTGCTTATTTTATTTTTTCTCCATTTCTGTAACATACTGTCTAAGCCAGTTTACCAGTCTTTAACGACATGAACAGGTCTTACACACACAGTAACCCCCAAACTACCTAGATTAGTAGCTGCAACAGCTTCTGTCAACAAATGAAATAACTGGCAGTGAGGATAATGTAGCTGAGATATCCACACAGGGATGGGAGAGCTGTCGTGGGATGTATGGGAAAGACATTCCTTTCTGCCTCAGGAGTTGAAGGCTAGCTGGGACACAACAACTCCCCTCAAATGACATCAGAAGTCTAGGTTTGCATAACTGAGTCAAGTACTACATGTTTATCATTAGTGTTATAGGTTGTACATATAGAAAGGTACGTACCATCTCCTTCGCACAGAATAATGGAGGATCTGATAGCAATGAAAAACTTAGAGATAAGAAGCATTACATAATATTTTTTTTATTCTACAAATCAAATTTGAACACATTTCTGAGAAAAAAACCAACTTACTTAAAGTTAGCTGTGGTTAATGTGACAGTTTGATCTGACTCAACTCTGTCAGGCTCAAGATCTGAACTTGCTTTTTAAGAAAAAGATTATAGCATTGACAAGCTATCTGTTTGAAAAGGGATGTTGAGAAAGAACTAAACACTTTACACTTCCATTATACTGGGGAGTTGCTTTAAATGTTAACTATTTCATGTCCTATTGCAAGGACATTACTGTACAGAAAACAATGTAAGGTAGCCCCCTCTGTTCTCAGAAGGCTGTAATAGAAAATTCAGTGCTATGGCATTACAGCTTCAAGATATGCTTGTCATTTAGGGAATGATGATTTATTTGTTTTCCATATAGATAGATCTCCGTGATATATGAAAGCTGTTAATGGACAAGTATTTCAGCATCTTCAATTTGGAAAACCATGACTGATACCTTTTTGCGGAGACTGACTTAATTTCTATGTCCATACAAGTATTTGGGGAATCCTTACCTGGCACACCAGAGATTCCTGGCCTTCCAGACTGTCCCTTGGGACCAGGTAATCCTGTATTTCCCTGAAGACCTATTAATCCAGGTTCCCCAGGCTTTCCATAGATTCCTGGGATACTCAAGCCAGGAGGGCCAAGTTTTCCTTTTGAACCTTGCGAACCTCTTCCTCCTAAGAAAAATGCATGACAGTGTAGTATAGTACATCTGTCTGGAAAATAAACCTTCCTCTACATTTTACCATGAGCATGAAACTCTTCTTGAACTAGTCCTGTTTGAGGGCTAAACATTAGATCCGTAAGACAACATACGCATTCACGAAATCTTTAGAGTTATGGGTTTGTTTGTTTTTTGAAGGGGAAAACAAAAACGGCGAGAGTAGACAATTCTGTTCTTTCCCAGAAAAAGAAGAAAAACTCAAATATGAAAACCCCACCAATTCTGCATTCATCCTCTTAAAAAAAAAATTAAAGAAGTTAAAAAACATCCTTTTGAGATCATATACAGGAGGACTGTGTGCTGGGTACCCCAGTGTGTTCTTTTAGACTGAGAATCATACGCAGTATATGCACGTACTTTTGAGATCTTAGACTGGTTTTTATCTAGCTGAGCTTTTCCTCTGTTTTGTTTCTTTATCAATCACATTGCACCAAGGAATCTAAGTTCAGCCCCATACAGGACACATGGCGGAAATATCCTTTTTCCTGTGGAATTTGGGCCAGTTTGTGATTACTCTTTATATTATACAACAGAATCTGAGTTGTAATCCATTTTAATCAGTGCACATGTTTCCTCCCATCTGCAGAAAGTGCATCTTTTAAATGGGCTCACATTTTCTCGCATACTGTCCTATAACCAATATCCAGAAACAACTTCAGCTCCCTCAGGCCATTGGAAGGTAGAAACAAATCCCAGACCCACCCAGCCAAATGGCACATTTGATTCAGAAGGTCCTACCTGGTGGGCCTGTAGCTCCCTGGCCACCTGGCAAACCTGGCAGACCAATAAGACATTCAGCAGGTTTCCCTTGAAAACCTGGATCTCCAGGAACTCCAGGTGAGCCATGATCTCCTAAAAGAAAGGAGACTGGATTCAAAATGATTTAAGTAGAAGTTTCAGGCTTTGAGTGAGCACTGTTTGACTTGGCTTCCCTTTCCTAAAATAACTTGCTGTGCTCCTTGAGTGTGTTTGACAACAGTACCTCTTAGGCCATCATCACCATCATGTCCAGCACTCCCTGGTAGGCCTGGAAGTCCTGGAAATCCAGTATCACCTTTTGAGCCAGGAATGCCATGACCTCCTGGTGAACCCAGTCTACCTGGCTCTCCAGGAATAACCATGCCTGGGTCACCCTGCAACACAGAGAGAAATGTAAACAATCCACTATGTTTTGCTAAATTTACCAAAATATTTTCTCCACCATGTGATCAATTAACTTCTTTTACAATGTAATTTTTAATGACTCCAATTCAGCAGATCAATTGGATGTTGCCTATTGACCAGTTGCAAGTTCCATACCAGAGGCGTAATTTGTCTAGACTCTAAGAAATTGCTACCAAGCAATGCAAGACACACTTCCCTCCATTTAGCCTTTACTGCTTTGTGATACTTGCTGTAGCTGTGAAAAACCTTGGACCAGTATCTGAAAATTTGGCTGAAGTTTGTGCAAATACAACTTTTCCTTTATTTTTATATGATAGTCATATTTTTATCAAAATATTTATTTAAATAATCAAGGTCAGCAACCTGATACGTCTTGGAATACTCAAAGTTAGTTACTGGGTTTTTTTAAATCATTCTTCTGAACATTGTTTTCCATGAAGACTGGTTTTATCACAAATGTCCCAAGTCTATTCCCTGAATGGAAAGTTTGAATTAGGTTTTTTTCAGCTGACTGAACTGCTGGTTGTGTTGAGTACTAGCTTTGAGTACCAGCAAATCAATATGTTCATAAAGCAGGTCAGTAGAGCTGAGCTTATACCAGTCACTGATGATATACTTGAACCACAAAGGCCACTCCACATCCATCTGTTCTTAAAAAAAAAAANCTTAAACCCCACACTTTGTTGTGTCAAAAAGCACGCAAAAGGATGACATATTAGCACACAAAAAAAAAGAAATGTCACTTTTTCAAAACATTTAGCTGCTATTATTTTGTCCAAATTTGAATCCTGATTACAGAGTAGCCAAGAATCCTATATTTACATATGCCATCAGTACATTAGCTTCTGATAATCAGCAAGAGTGGCTGCAGTATTACCTCCAACCTACTTGCTTTATGCTTTGACAGAGCACTTGCTGTAATTAAATGCAAACTTACTTGTCACTGACCTCCATCAAATGCATGCTTAATTGCAACTTCTCAATAGCCATCTTTTCAGAAGCTATGGCCTCAATTTTTTGCTGTAAGCAATGCAATATCCTCCTACTACTCTGAAAACTGCAGTACCAAAACATCCCAGACACTTGGGAGTTCTGAAATCCTGTATCTGAGTTTGAAATTTTGGCTTGAGCCCCTTTTTATTAAAGAATTTAATTTCATAGTTTGTGCATCACTGGTCAGGAAATATAGGAACTCCTATATTCCTTACACTTCTTAATTTATTTGCTCAGTGTCACATTTAATGAATGAGACTTATGGAAAAGTCCGTGCTGTATTTCTAACCAAACCTTTTCTCCTGGTTGTCCTAGGTTTCCAGCTCGGCCTGGATCTCCAACCTTTCCTTCACAACCTGGTGACCCTCTGCCTCCTGCAAGTCCTTTATTTCCTGCAAAAGGAAATAAATGGCAGTACAGATGTTACGGTTATCACCATATTTTACAAACGGGCATTTGTATGGATCCAGTTAGGAGCTTCTGTACTAAAGTAGCTTACATGAGCTGAAGACAGTATCTTGATTTCAGAGCAGATGTGACACACTGCATCTTGTTCCTTACATATTCACTCAATGTTCAGTGTAACATTGCTTAGTCACTTGCTTTAAATCAGTTATTTAACACGGATTATTTTTTTTTAAAGTGAAGCTGTTCTGATGTCAGTTCCCTACTGTTTGCTTTAACAAGCAGCTTGGTTGTAGTAGTATCAGAACTTACCCCCCTTGTCCTAACAGGATTCTGAGAATTTCTTAATATTTCTAGTGTCCAAAGGGGAGTATGGCTTCGCATGAGGAATGGCCAAATTCACATTATTCAAAATACTTTGTATTACCTGCAGATTAGAGCAGGTATTGCATTGTACATAACTAAAATTGATTAAAAATAAAGTACTGAAACTTATACAGCTCTGTCTCTGTAACACATATCCAGGTAAAGAGAATCCATCTGAAGTAAGTGTGGCACTCAGATGGGCTGCACCTGTTTGGGAAGCATTCCAGGAAGCATCAGTGTCTCTTAAAATACTTTCCTACTGCTAGCTTTGATACCCGATTCTCTGAAATCCTTAAAAATATTTCAAAATTGCAATTTATAAGCCCTAAGGCGGTAAATTACCAGAATGCTAAAAACACTTCCCTTTATGACTAATGTTCACTGACACTTTTTAAAAAATACATTGATTGTTTTTAATGCGGACTGAAAAAAAAAAAGATATATTAGATTATTTTTTGTTTTGCTTTTTTTGAAGATCGAAAAGCATATTTTACCTTTTGGGCCTGGGTTTCCAGGAAACCCAAGCCCTGGAAAGCCTGTGTCACCGGTTGGGCCTGGATGTCCTGAATCACCTTGCTGGCCTCTTGCTCCAACTCTACCTGTACAAAGAAAATAAGTAAACTGTGATGTATCTTACCGCAGAACATCAACTTGTAAGATTAGGTGCTATACAGTTTATCATTATTAACTAGGACACCACTGTAGATTATATTAGAACTTATACACTATTTCTCCTGCACAGCAGGTTTTCACAGTTAAAATGCTAAATTGTGTTCACAGTATCAAAGCAGGCACAAGCCTGCGAATCAAGTTTTTATGGAATCTGTCCAAGTTCCAGACTTCTAGGAACAACTATGTGCAGATACAAATCTTCCACTTTTTGAGAAGATACAAACAGATACTATAGGGGTGAGGCTTGGAACAGAAGCAACTGTAAGAACAGAAGCTACCATAAAGCTGCCAAGAAATTTTCCTATGCTATTCAGGGCAGCTTTAAGGATTATTGTTCTACAAAATCAAAGCAAAGATGCCTTACAGTTAGCCTGAATGTTACTTACTGTCCTTCAGCGCATTCAAAAATTCCGCAAAATTTAAAACACCAGCAACCAAAAAAATCCCACCTAGAACCCAAGCCCAAAACCCACCCAAAAAAAGGAAACTCACATTCTTAATATCTTAAAACATGGTTAGTAACAGTCACATCAAAAAGGAACCGGGAAACTTAGTAATACGGTTACTTTTTTTGACTGTGCCCCTGCAAAGGCTGAGAAGGGCCAAAGGCTTCAGGAAGATTAAGAATGCTTTAACCTACTTTTTTTCCTTTTGTTTTGAAGGCAGTCCCAGCATAATTTTGGATATGCTTTTGTCAAAATTATGCCAGAGGTGCCTTTCTGGATACTACAAGCTGCAGCATATGCACCAGATGTTTCTGGTTCTTGGAGGAACCAAGCCATAGCATAGGACTGCTTGGAATCTCTGCCATACTGCACACCATGGACATGGCCCTGTGTGCCCTTCCCTTAGTTTTCTTGAAAGGGAATGTTATGGCTAATTCCACAGTTTCTGTACCACAGAAATCCTTTTTATAGTTATTTCAAAGTAAGCCAATGTCTTTATCTGGCCAGAGCTGGGAAAAAAATCCCAATCAGATTATCTCTGATTTTTACCGTATTTAGTGCAGATATACTCACCAGGCACTCCTGGGGGTCCAGGTAAACCATCTGGTCCTTGAGGTCCTGGCAATGCAGGTAATGGAGTTATCCTACTGGTCTCTCCTTTCAGACCTTCAGCCAATACATAATCAAAGATTACAAAGCCTTATAGTTCGGTAATATGTAATCTTAAACATTAAATATATTAGTGATCAATCTACTTGGTTAAAAATGCAGTTGTCTACAGTTTCCATATTTCTGAAACTCCGTCAGACTTTGAAAAGCCTTCAGATCCTGGCTTCATAAAGCAAAAGAATTTTATTGACACCAAGTCCACCTGCAGTCTTCCTCTCAGCTCTCCTGCAGTCTAGTGGAGACTCAGAAAAGGAAGCACAAAAATGATGCAATTGAGAAATGCTTAATCTGCATCTCCATTTCAGAAAGATTTAATGGGTATTCTCTTTAAGAAACCTTGACTATATCTGCCATCCAGCTTTGTGTTCTTACAGATTATGCTGGCCTATAAACATACCAGTGTATGTTTCCAGCACTCAAAAATTATTAAGTCCTTCATATTTTCACCTAATGACTTAGCTCACACTAATGATGATGACTGGATGTATATTTAAAGACTTTTTTTTTTTTTTTCCTATGATGAAGACAGTCAAGCACTGGAACAAATTGCCCAGAGATGATGTGCTGTCTTTGTCCTTGGAGGTTTTCAAGGTCCAACTGGATAATGCCTTCAGTAGCTTGGTCTGAGCTCATAGCCGACCCTGCTCTGGGGTATTTGGACTAAAGACCTCATAGGGTTACTTCCAGCCTCAATTATCTGATGACCCTTTTGCTATAGGCTCCAGTGGGACCAAAGTTGGAACAATGCTGTGGAAATCTTATCGCAAGAAAAACTTCCTATGTTTCATAAGTTATGTCTTCGACTTCAATATGTCTTTGACTGCAATTTCAACCAAGTACTCTTTAAGATAGGTAAAACATGTTAAAATAGGAAGGTACAAACCAGCTTCTCCAGGTAATCCAGGTGGACCAGGTATTCCTTTAGAGCCTTTGAAACCTCTTATTCCTTGTGGTCCGTATCCTGGCAGTCCAGGAAGCCCCGTATCTCCAGGAAGACCAAGACTACCGGGCAATCCAGGGAGTCCTCTATCTCCTTTTGAACCAGCCAATCCCTATTGACGATTACACATGTGTGTACACCAAGCATTACCTCTTTCCACACCAGCTTTCATAATAAAATGCCCAATTCTCTGTCTGACTATAATCTTGCATTACTTCATTAATATAGTAGCTCGGCTAATTTAAGAGGAATTTTTCCTCTGATTTACTTCGGATTAAAAGAATATAAATTTTAATATCAATGGTTACAAATAGAGGGCTATTAAGAGTGAAATAGCACAAATAAATACAACAGCTTGATTTTTCAATCACTGTGGCATTACACTGTATACTTTTTTTCTTTTTAAAACAGGTTTGGTAAAAAAAAAAAATCAAAACACCTCAGCTCCGATTCTCCTTGAATAGCACAGAGTCAGGTTTAGAGACAGTTATATCTGAATCGCTTTAACAGTTTCTCAGCTGACACAACAGAACAACAACTGTTACTTTTTGTTGCTGCTGAACAAAGAGCTCTGCCTTAATGATTCTAGTTTTATGGTCAGTCCTCCCAAATTTCGTGGTTTCTCTCACCCCTGTCTGAAGGTTAACTCCTAAAGACTGAACAGGAACTATTTGAATTATTATTTCCTTCTAATCATTTTAAGTAGCCAGGAAAACTGTCGTTTGTTTTTTTGTTGTTGTTGTTTGTTTGTTTTTTTTAAATTTTATTCGTCATAGGAATGCAAGATAACGCTCCAATATAAATATCCAAACTAACACCACAACAGACTGCTGAGGATTTTCAGCAACGTGTACCTACAGTAGCCTCAGGTCTCTCTGGTATTACGTAAGAATATTTACCCTCATTCTTTCACGCATGTTGGTTATGCATATTGGTTGCTATAGTTGAGCATAGTACCTCTAAGTCAGGTACTAAGTCAGCTAAAGTATCTGAGTAGATTAAAAAAACCTGTTGTACAAGATATAAATGCTAACTTAGTTTTTCATGAATTCTATATTAATTGCAAACAGTCCATACCCACCTTTTCACCTTTAGAACCCTTGGATCCTTTAGAGCCAGGTCTTCCCAGAAATCCACTTGAACCTTTTCTTCCTTTGTCTCCCCTGGCCCCTGGATCTCCTCTCTCACCTTTTGGCCCTTCTGGATAAACATATCCTGGCTCACCTTTTGATCCTTTATGTCCTTGATCTCCTCTAAAACCTGGAGGTCCCTGGAACAGAGCAATCAAAAGAATTTCAGTGCTAGACTTACATCAGCTGTTTTCAGGCTTTCTTTTATTTTAAAATCAAATACCTGAGAGCAGTTCTCTTTATTCTCACCTTTATTCACTGTAACAGCACACATCAATGAACAGGGTTCTTTGGAGCTTTTTTGTTTTTTCTTTTTCTCCTGCCTTTACTCCATTTGGCCTGATTATCATCTCATTTAGGCTACTATAAGCAGGAATGATGCAGAACATTTAATGGATCAGACTGTTAGCTACCTGCTTGTGCTTTGGTGGCACAAAAAGGAGGACAGGAAAGTACCTTAAAATCTAAGTATAGATTTCTCCTACGCATGGGAGTATCTCCCCAGGGATACTGTAACTGCCACAGTTAGCTGTATTCGTAGTTAACTTCTTCTCTCCCTTCTTTCCCCCTCACGGTAAAAAGTAGGTACTCTGTCCCACCCAAAACCAGTACAAGCTGAAAACACACTGGGCTCTAGTGATCTTGGGCTCATGAACTCTTGGAAGCCTTCTGCAAAAGCCTGTTAGAAGACTCATTCTGCACCTGTACAGCAACCACCACAATGAATACTTGTGCATGACTTTCTTTACTGGACAGCACCAGCTGTAATTTCCCATAAATAATTACCACTGCAGGCGTAAGTCAGAACAACCAAATGGTATGTCTGTGGCAGCAGGTGTCAGCCTTCCTTCTTCATAATGTTTCCCAAGAGGGAATTGTCCTTTGCACCCCTGAAGAGGGTATTATGAGAAGGAAGTTTCTCTGCACAGCTGGGGCTTGAGCAAGTCCTGACTATGCTGGAAACAGAAGTAGGAAGTCTAATGAAGATCACAGCACAGAAAACTCTGCATATGCTTTACAGACACTGCCATGATTATAGAATTACGAAGATGAGCAGACGTTAACTGTAAACTAGCCATATCAGGCAGAAGAAGGAGCCTAGCCGTTATGAAATGCAGCACAGATTAATCGCACAGGTATTTACCTGCCTCACTGCCTGGGCTGAACTTCTTGCTGCACTAAGCAAAACAGCCTCGTGTAAAGCTAGGTCAGCCATACATTACAGTCTCTACCTAGGCCTCCCATGCAGACACATTCATTACTAGAGAAAGAAAACTGTTGAGATCACCCAGTATGACACTGCATGTAACAGCAATCATGAGGTTTCTTTGAAATAATTCTTGTGCAATCTGAAAAATAATCTGAAAAACCGAAGTCTTACTTGAACTCCTGGAAACCCTGGTGCTCCTGGAGAACCTAGAGAACCTTTTGGACCTGTTGTTCCTTCTCTACCTGCAAAAGAAACAGCGTATTTTGCAAAGAAAAATGAAAACAAGGATATGGATTTTGACAAACTCTGATAATCACACCCAGCATTGAATGTTTCTGCTTGTTACATTGACTGCATCATCATAGACTGACCTTGCTTCAGGCTGCACCTAACCCTATTAGCATTCTGACTTCACCTCTTTTAGGGCTTGTGCTCCTATCAGTGGATGGAACTGCATCAGGCGCTCACACTCGTCACAACCTCATGGCTAGTTCAAGGACTGCATGCTACAGACATGCCCATACCTGATTCTCACACTAAAAGCAAAATCATTGGCATTTCCTACTATCCTGTTAGAAACAACAAGATAATTTACCAGGCACGCCATCCTGGCCATGTGGCCCAGGAGAACCAGGACGACCAGGTACTCCTGGAATATAGCTGCAATCGGTACACACGCAAGCTTCATCACCTAGAATGAAAATAATTAATTAGTTGTTCTAGAGCAAGTGATTCCTAAGCTTGACTAATGCCTTACATAATTTGTTATAGAGGATGGCTAACACTTTTTGGCCAGACAGCGGCAGAATCACGGCTTTAATTTTGTTGGAAGATCACTTCCAATGCAGTACAAAATTACCTGTGGTCAGACAGTGAATCAGAATTGATTGCATTTAATTGAAACTGCAGGAACATCCAGTTTAAATTCAAGTCTAGTTTTAGTAAACCATTTGGATACAGTCACTCTACTGATAAGCCAAATTCTCTCAAAAGAAGAAAGGGACATTGGCTTCAAACTAGTGTAGCTCCTTAACAGCCTGGGCAACTTTAATGGCTAGCAAGTGGCAAAGAGATTCAGCAGCTCCTGTGGTGAAATTTGCAGAAGGAACTTTCAGAAAACAACTATTAGTGTTGAACATAACAATATGAAAACCCCACCAATCTGTAATAACTGTTCCAGTGAAGATCTAAACCCTGCTGCAGTGCTGTACAACGGGTATGCAGCACTGGCACATGCACTGCTCTTTTAGCTGCTGTTTACTGTGAGGGGAGGAAGACATCTTGCTACATCTAATGAATTTTCTTAGATCTCTGAACTCAAACGGCTTAAAAGGTAAATTACATTCAAAATTTCATGAGAATCTGTGAAGATTACTGGATTGCACCATCTACTTCTGAGTGATAATTTTCTGAAACTGACCTTTCATGCCAGTATCTCCTGGAGGTCCCGGAGGTCCTGTGCACCCTGGCTCTCCAGGAAGTCCTGGCAGGCCTGTTCGAAATGTTACTCTACCTGTTAATTAAATAAGCATGGTACCATTAGATCAGAAGATTATTCAGACAATTCTCTAGTTGCTAGGAGAGAAAAAAGTTGCAGACATGAGCTGGAGACAGTATTATGATCTTTATGGGTCCCTTCCAACTTGAGATATTCTAAGATTCTATGATTCATTTAAAAAAAGAGAAGTATCTAGACAAATCCAAAACACCTGAAACTGGAAGTACTTGAGGATAAATATGGTAATGCCAATGAAAATCTCAGCACATTGTTCAATACATCTGTCTAGGCTGTTAAAAACATAGTCCCTTCTGGGGAAAGTATTTCCATTTTATTTGAATCAACAGGAATAATTATTTTTTTTTGTACTATGAATGGAAGGGAAACTTTTTTTTTTTTAATTCTAAATTATTAATGTTGCTTATTTATCTTTGACAGAATCATTCTGGTGTATTTACTATTAATTTGGAAAAACAGAACATGCATCGAACTCTTCCTAAGGTCATACATTTAGGGGATAGATATATTTTTCAAAGAGAGAGAAAAGAGAAGCACTACATTGGTATTGGTTCAGAAAAACTTGTGTTGGCCATACCACATTTAAAAGAAACATGATGCTGTTGGTATTCCTAGTTAAAGAGGTATTCCTAGTTAATACATTTTCTGTAAGTTTTATGAACTGCTACTGCTTTATTTTCACACTGCCAGAACTTCAAACCTGCTCTAAAGCCCACTAAGACCTCTGGAGGCATGCAAGTGATTTCTCTAGCTTTCGGATTAGCCCCTTCTGAATTTAGTTTTACAGATTCACTACAACATTTGGAATAATTCATTTTAAGAACAGATTTTCTCTCATTAGTCTTTCCTGGTTTTATGCAGTAGATTTTTATAGTCAGAGTTACAGAAGAAGGTGAGAAATCTTTATACTGGGAAGTCATTGTATCTTCCCTACAGAATCTCATTAGCAGTGGAGCACAGACCTTTGCTACATATGTTTTCATGAATATCCTCAAACAAAATTTCCAGAGAGAAATTATATTCAGACATATTACTCAAAATATACTCTGTAAGTAATGTATTTATATAATCTCATATATTAGATATTGAGATGACTCTGGATGTGTTCTTGTTCATTATATATTGAATACTGAAATGTCACCTGGTTCTCCTGGAGGACCTGGTAATCCAACAGAACCAGGTTTGCCAGTAATACCAGGTAGTCCTGGAGGGCCTACAACACACAAGCCAGTTTGTCCTTTCTCTCCTTTTATTCCTTTTGGCCCAGGAAATCCTGGGGGACCTCTCAGACCAGGTCTTGTCACACCTAACCAAAGAGGAAAAAATACAAAAAAGAAGTTAAAGAAGAAATGGAATTTCAAAGCAAAGTAAGTACTCAATAGGATGAGTGACAGACAAACATACTGAGTTCATCCCACAAATCTTTTTTATCTTGTAATATATTAAATAATCACAAAGAAAATGTGAAGACATTCAAAAATTTTCTTTAACCTCTCTTTAAATACTTGGCCCATCAAGGCTTTGGGGTGAGAATTTTTTACCACTCAGAGATATGTTTCACGTCATCTGAAGTTAAGATTTCACAAAGCTGATACAGTATAAGAGGCAGGAAGAACAATGTATTTTATTATTGGTACCGGATCATTACACATACCTGGTCTACCAGCATCTCCGGGAGGACCCTGTGGCCCTGCAAAAGCAATGTATTTTGAACTTGAGTTAGACCACTGTATACTCTGCAAAGTCACTACTCAATAATATTGACTACAAACTTTGGGCTTCTGCATTTTAAGATTATTTTATATTTTAAGAATTTGGGTTTGCCTGAGTAGGCATCTACTACTTATGCAACTGTTGCATACAGACAATTCTCACTGAAATCTGGGAAGATACGGATGTTTACAACAGGTAGGAATAGGACCCACCATATTCATCTTAGGTGAGGATGCACTCAGTTACTTGAGAACAACTTTACAGGCCTGCAAACTTGCTTCTTTTTGCCACTATTATTTGCTGTAATAAATATACCACCTCTTACCAATGCATTAATTTCTCTGCAAGGCTCAACTTTCCCATTGCCATCCCTTGGAAGTATGTAAGTAGATTTATAACAACAAAGTGTATTCGCTGAATGCAACACAATCACTTGGATACATAAATATTCATAAAACTGGAACATCAAAACACAGAAGGCAAGGACTTGCTAGATGAATATGAGATGTAGTCTACAAGATGCTGCCTCAGAATTCAGCCCATAAGTCCTTGTTATACTGTGATACAGCTCAAATAATACATCAATACATTTGAATTCTACATCATGGGCAAAACAAACAAAATAAAAACTCGCAGATCTTTATTATTTTGGAATGATAGCCAATAAAAATGTCAGGAGACAAACTATGAAAGCTACCAAAAAAAAAAAAAAAGAGAGAGAGGGGGAAAGAAGCACATGAACTGTAACAGAATTACAGCCCTGATGGTTTGTCTATGGTGTATACAAACAATGTGCTGATGCAGTAGTCCACTAAGGTCATGAGACAGGATGTCAGTGAGCTTAGGTGCTCAACTCAGTTATCTGCTCAAAGTAGCGTACCAGCTGCATTATTTTTAAGAGGAAATACATCCATAAATCAAAGTCTTAGGATACATTTCGATTCTGCAATTAGCTGGGAGTAATTTGGAAATACTCTTGTAAAGGCAGAAGCAGGTTGCTGGGTGCTCAAAAACCTAGCCTGCAACAAGCCCTTTGAGTGGACAGCTCATGCTAAAAGATTGTAGTTGTGATGTCCCACTCACCAGGCATGCCACGTTGACCTTTTGGTCCTGGAGGTCCAGGGGGTCCTTCATCTCCTTTTTCACCAACCACATAATCATAATACTCTGTCTTAAGAGAAAGATGGTAAGAAAAGAGAACAATAAGAATGAAGAGAGAAGCACAATTATGATCTCATTCATAATTTTGATGTTGTGACACCATAAGACCTTTCTAATCACATGGTAATTACAAGCAGCCAGAAATGAAATCATAATTGTCATACACAGATAATGGCAAGAGATCTGTACAAATAGATAGGGCAGGAATTTCAGCTCAATTCCTCAACTGCCAGACAACTCCTCTGCCTGCAGATGCAATTATACAGGCGAGGTATAAGTTGGAGACTCAATCACAAATATTACAGCAGCATGAAATAGAAAATATTCCTGAAAGAAACCTCTAGGAATCACTTAGTCATTTCCATTGGCTCAAACCAGCATCAGCTATATCACAACTACTCTTTTCAATAATCATACATGAAAACAGACAAAAATCAACTTTTAAATCACACACACATTAAAAAAGTCATTCCCATAAAAAGTAGCACTTAATTTATTAATGTTTAATACTATGATGTTTCAAAGTTTCTACAAATTACAGGCAAAATCAAAAGGCAATTTGCTGTAACTATAACTCCAAATGTTTGCTCTTTTCTGGATTATTTCGCATGGGTACCATTACTGACAAATCAGTATTACAATATTTATTGTGCCTTGATATATAAACATCACACTGAAATTTAAACTGATTATTAATGAACCAATTTTAAAAGGAATAAAAAAATGCTTAAAATTAAATTCACAATTTTTACTTTTCTCTGTCAATACCACAAACAACTCATCTTTTTACAAAGTTCTTTCTTTTGAACAAGTTGGGCAGAAGGTTTCCATTAGGTGCACACTAGCAAGGCAGCATGACTCGACAGAGAAATCGTACTCATAGCGTCTCTTGCTTTCTTTAAAAAGTCTTATTAGGATTTTAAAATTAACACCACCTCTCCTGGAACTGATTAGAGATTGGTTTAAAAATTAACTCTTGTGAATTTTTTGTAACTGCTCCGCGACAGTCCATACACCTGCCAAAATTGTTGGAACTGAGTGAGGTCTAACCAAGCCCTGATCGTGCATCCAGCTTCACAGGAAGGAAGATACTGTCTCTGTGAGCCTCCCAGCAACATCAGTTACTTTGAGAAAGCTATACCTCGATGAGAGCATCACAGGACATCCAATATTGCCTCATACAGTCAGTTTGTCTTATTCTTAATCTAATGGTTTAGAAAAATTATATGATTAAGATAATTTACACTTACTCGACCACGAGCTCCAGGCGGACCAGTGTTTCCTTTCATCCCCTTCACCAGAGGACAGAGATGGGTTTATTAAAAACAATACATGACATTTGGTACCCACTGTTGCTTCAGTACATTGCTCATAGCATTAAAGAACTACTGCTCCTGACCAGTCCTTCACCACCCCATCTCTGTTCCTTACACAACTACTCAGCTACATATACCAAAAAGTACAGGAAGGCATCAGCAGGCATAGACAGACACCAGTTCAAGCACACAACCTATTTCAGCTGATCCATTCCCTATTCCATAATATCATTACTTGCCATCTGTTAGGTAAAGTAAACCACATTATATATACAGTGATAAATAAAATGATATAACCCCAAAACATACCTTATCCTCATCCCCAAAAACAACAACAAAACCATTAGACAATACCTTAGCTCCTTGCCTGCCAGCCACTCCTGGTTTGCCCTGTTCACCCTTTTGTCCCTGCAAGTGACAAAACACAATTTTATGAGGATTAATCTTTTAGCACTGCCATCAGGAAGATCTAAAATGGAAAGTTTCAGTCTTTCATGGCGATGGCAAGTGAGTGTGACTTGCTCAGGGGAAGAAATCCTAGGGCAAGACTCGGTTTGGGGTAGAGTTCCATGACTGTGGGAAATACCGCAGGTCTCTCATCCGAACCTGCCTTTATAACAGCCCATTCCACCAATTCCAAAGTGGAGCCGCTCTGGATAGCAAAGTGTAGGAGGCTCTGATTTGTTCTCCCGCTGCAAACTACGATTTCTGAAAGGGGAAAAACTGAACACAATGTGAGACACTCACATTCAGCAACTCCCTCTCCCAGAACTGGACAAATAGCGCAGACTGCTGCTAAGGCTTTCTGCAAATGTATACGTGCAAGGAAAAGGGACTTCTTGGAGGCTTATGCCCCTGAACGCACTGCTAGTTAGTAAAATTGGAATGGGACCAGAGCAATGACATGTCTTTGTCATGACACAAAGTTTTCTTGCTGTTAGCTGAGGTAGTAGAGCTTTGTGGTCTGTCATTCCACATTCTTTGTCAGACTGGCCTGTGTTTAGACTGTCTGCAAAGGTCATTTTGGTATAATGAAGACGATGTTTTAGTAAGAGATATGTGAAATGGGCTATTCTGATGCTAACAATTTTGATAAGATATTTGTAAGGTTACTGTGACCCTAATGATGTCATTAAAGTGGAACTGAAGTAAATATAAAAGAATTTAACCAATTGAATACAGTATTCCAAATACATTTGAGCAACTTTAGCTTTTAAATTAGTATACAAATTAGATCATTTTGGTTAGAAAATGGCATATTTTAAGAATTATATGATGACAAGATGACAGTTTTAATATCTATCAGTCATCTTGTTTCAGGCCAAGGCAGCTGTGACCTTCACAATAACTTTTCTTTGTAAAAGAATTTATTTGATTCTAGTGATTAAGAATTATTCATTTTGCTTCTTGATTTATGCTGAGGTGAAGATATAACACTTTTGCAAAAATTTCAGTGTGACTAACCAGAATTAAACTCAGTAGAATTAATTTTGCATAATTTGAACCGTGTCTCAAACTCACTAGATAGTCAGCAGCATGCAATAGGTCTTTTTCTTTTACACAGAATAGACAACATCCATGAACTGAGCCTTTCCCTCCTGCATGGTATGTCCCAAGGACAGCTGTGTGAAAGGAAATGTTTCACAGCGTATGCAAATCAACATTTGCAAACACATTCTGCAATGGGAAAAAGCTGCAACAGGAAGATATGACTGTGATGAACAGAGGACTATTACTCAGAAGACGTTTAGAAGGCTTCCTTCATTACCGGTAAGCCAGGTGGACCCGGGGCACCTTCTTTTCCAGGTTTACCCTACAAAGGAAAAACATCAAATCAAATCAAATCAATAAAATAAAATAAAAAGATCAAAAAAGGAGTCACTGCATTCAAAGAGCATAACAACTAAATACTGTGCATATAACTGTATTTTAGGTCTTTATAAATTTTGAAAAGCCATTAAGGCTGATTTCCAATGTTCATTATTTCTAATCATAACTAGTGTTAATAAACCTCTACAAAACAGAGAGTAAGATATTCCCTGGACATTCCTCCTCCTGTGGAGGATTAGTTGAGGCAGACACTTCACCAGCACAAAGTGCTAGGCAAGTGCAGAAAGCTTGGTGCAAAATCAGGTCCTTGCAGAAGCAAGATAAATGATAAAACAATAAAACAATACAGCAGCTAGCAGCCCTTCTAATGGTGAGCATGGAAAGATACCGAAGGGAAACTTCTCTTACACGAAATGGGGTTAAGAGATGACTTGAAGTGAAATTATTTCATGAAAAAGAACAGGGAGGGCACTTCAAAGGTATTGGAAGTAGGGCAATAAATGGAAAAGTGAAAACAGGAGGAGGCAGTGTGGCAGAGGTATCTGCTGTTTTCTATGGTGCACAGCACAGTGGGAAGCCTTCTGCTGGGGTCTTGGTATGTACTGTGGCAAAAATACACATTAAGCAATTCATAACACCAAAAAAAGAAGACAAAGGGAAGGAAGAGAAGAGACAAAAATGGTAAGAGAAACAGAACAAAATGAAATTTGGTATTTTGTGATCACCAATACAATTCTAATAGCAAAAGGAAACATTTTGTTTTCATTTTAGAATAGGCAGTCAGTCAATGTCTTAACACAAATTGTAATTCCTTAGCATTCTTCAAGGTCAAGAGGCAGAAGAGCAAGGGTGCTCTACTACTTCCTCCACAAAGAAGTGAGGGAGAGGTCAGTTAAGAAGAGTTCTAAAAAATACTGCATGACAGGACAGGGCTTTTGCAAACAGAAGACATAATACAGAAGAAACACAGAAGACAGAGGAAGAATAACACACATTGGATATCAAGAACTTTTAGTACTTTACACCAGTGACTCAAATAGAAATTAAAGTTTTCATAATGTATAGGAATAATAAAAATAACATTAAAGTTGCTACATAGCATCATCATTATGCACCATACAACTGAAGAAAGAGCAGTCTCCAGGTAGTACTGGTCTTGTCTTGCTGCCTTTCCTTGTGGAAGAAAATTTATTGCAAACACAAGAAGTATGGGGAAAGTTTCCAAAGACATATGGTTGTACTGAATTAAATATTTCATTTGAAAATTATTTTTCTTAATATTGCTTTCAAAATGTGTTGGGAATCAAAATGTTTTGTTCAGCAATTGTCACAGAACATTTTGATTTTTTTTCCCCTGATTACATATAGGTAAACTGTTATGAATTCATACACTTTTAGTTACTGAGAACATGCATCTTTCATTGATTAGTTTTTATTTGAAAGCCATTTGAATGCAAAGTCCTAACTTTTTATTTAATTATCTTAAAAATGTAGATAACTCAAGTAAATTATATTTTAATGCGTATGCTTTTTAAAATAAACATATCATTTTTTCTCATATTATCCTGTTAACAGAATAACTCTCTTATGACAACTTTATTCATGTCTCCACATACCTGCTGGTTGAGCATGCTAATTTAAGTCTGCTGCCTTAAGTAAACCCAATGTTTTTAATTCTCTTCTACACAGACACTGGCACTATAAAGCCCGCATGTGTTCAGAAGAGCACTTTTTTTTTTTTTTAACTAAGTTTCAACAGTAGAACCTTTACAGCAAAACAAACAGAAGTGCATCCACCATCAACTGACCCCTACTTCATGTACGTACAGTATGTGAGCCTATGGTATGTGAGCCTATTTAACTTGCAGCTCCCTAGTCTGGTTTACTGGATGAAAGAGCTTTTGAATACAAGAAAATTTACTCTGAGTGGCATTGAAACAAAAAAACGGAGAGCAACACTAGTGCAAAACTGCTTTTAAGAAAAGACTAACATATGCGTATTCAATTGTTTACACTTACCTGGGCTCCGGGTTCTCCTCGGTCACCCTTTTCACTTTGAGAATCACCATCTGGCCCCTGTAACAAAACCACCCTCAAGATACACATCTTTTAAGACTCACATTTTCTAATTTAAATGTATTTTTTATGATTTTGTTATCTTTTAAAGAAAGGCATAAAAATAAAGTACAGTTAGAATGCTATTCATAGGTATTCTATTGTATTCATTAGTTCTATTTATTACAAGTTAGAATAAGTACTGTAAATACTGGACTCTAAAGAGTAGCATTTACTAGGTGGTGCTGCCTGAACATCTGGATTTAGATGATTTATTTCTGGTCACTTACTGTAAACCCTACTGGTCCTGGAAGTCCTCTTGATCCTTTTTCTCCTTTCTCTCCTTTCAAGTCCTATTACACAGAAAAGCGAAATTTAATATGGTCTCTTGAATTTTTCTGTGCTTGCTGTAACACTCAAAGCTTTACAAATAGGAAATCCTTATGTTACCAGCAAGCTTCTTTAAGCAGAGATGGTTCTTCTTAAATGACTAAGAAACAGAAACTTCCTATCAGCACTTCTGCCTAAGTCTATGATGTTTGAAAAAGAAACTGGCTCTGAACATAGCGAGTTCAAAACGACCTACCTGTGATTGCGTGCAAGGGGACTGGAGTAAATATCCCCAGAAACGGCAAAAAATCACAAGGAAAAAACAAATAAACCTTAGTTGTTTCACTGGAGCTACAGTTACCTCCATGGCAATGGAAGTACAGTAAATGCAGTGGCTACCCATGCAATCCATGCCTCTGTGGGCTCAAGATTAGATTACCCTACGTGCAGTACTATTATGTATTGGGCCACATCCTAATGTCATTGTAAAGACAAAGTTTATGGACTGCCTAATTATTACCTGGTTAGACTCATGCCCCAAACTATTTATGTAAGGAGCTTTGCGAGGGTTTTAAACCTTAATGCCCAATGTCTCTGAAAAATCGCCATTCCCCCATGACACACTGCCACAGCTGTGACTGGGAAGTGTTCCAGGTCATTTGGTTTAAATAGGGAAGAGCTGCTGTTCCTGAAAGCTGAACCTTGCTTCTGCAATCTTTCTCTTCCCTCCTTAATACAGTCTTGAAGCAAAATTCACTTTTTACCTTAGCACACAATGGAGAGAGTTTTGATAATTCCATGGATTAGATGCAAATTAAATAAGGAAAACAGAGTCAAGAACAGGTTGAAGTCTTGTTCTGTTAATATGTGAAGACTTAAAACTGTGTATCAACTACTGCTGCTTAAGCTCTCTATATAGACAAAGTGCAATAATTTTAATTCAGAAAGCAATACTTTACATGAAGCTGAACCAGAGTCTTTCCTTTCTCCAGTACTCATTGTTTTTCCAAAACTTTCCATTACTCTGGTTCCAGTAAAAACAATGAGAAAATAAACTATGAAATATACATGAATGTGTTGCAAGCTTTTGTGAAACTCTGGTAGCTCAGTCCTGATATTTTCAGTGACAAGGCCCAGGGGTGGCCTGGCACTTGACCCTGACAGGGCCACAGCTGTGGCTTTGATACCCGTTCAGAAAATCCATGTTGATTTGGCAAAGCTAAAAGTGATTTACTTTTCATGTACTGAGAGATCCACAGCAGGTGGATTACCAATAAGCATTTAGCATTCCACTGGCATTGTGCAGACGTGCATGTGAATACACAGGCCTCAGCTGAGCTGGCTGTACAGACACACTCTAAGAAGAGCTTAGTATCTAACTAAACAAGTCTGAAAAATGTTTAATGTGTGCGCTTGCAGCCCAAAAGGCCAATCACATCCTGGGCTGCATCAAAAGAAGCGCGGCCAGCAGATCTAGAGAGGTGGTTCTGCCCCTCTGCTCTGCTCTCGTGAGTCGCCACTTGGAGTACTGTGTCCAGCTCTGGAAGCCTCAGCACAAGAAGGACATGGACCTGTTCGAGCAGGTCCAGAGGAGGGCCACAAAGATGATCAGAGGGCTGGAGCACCTCTCCTACGAGGAAAGGCTGAGAGAGCTGGGGTTGCTCAGCCTGGAGAAGAGAAGGCTCTGGGGAGACCTCATAGTGGCCTTCCAGTACCTGAAGGGGGCCTATAAGAAAGCTGGGGAGGGGCTGTTTGCAAGGGCATGTAGTGATAGGACGAGGGGCAATGGTCTTAAACTAGAGCAGGGCAGGTTTAGATTAGATATGAGGAAGAAGTTCTTACAATGAGGGTGGTGAGACACTGGAACAGGTTGCCCAGAGAGGTGGTGGAGGCCCCATCCCTGGAGACATTCAAGGCCAGGCTTGATGAGGCTCCGAGCAACCTGATCTAGTTGAAGATGTCCCTGCTTACTGCAGGGGGGTTGGACTAGGTGGCCTTTAAGTCCCTTCCAACCCAACACATTCTATGATTCTATGTTAGGATGGGTAAAAGGAAAAGTTATGGGCACAATGAGGATGAAAATGTCCTCTCAAATTACAACATAGTAAAATCTCTAATCTGAATGTGATGTTTAACAATTTTACTACCGTCACGTTGTCTGGTCCACTTAATGTCACAATAACAGTTCCTGGTGGTCCAGGGGGTCCAGTTAACCCAGTGTCACCCTTGACAGAAAAAAAGAAAAACAGAGCAGTTACAAGCAGTCTGTTTTTATTATTTCAAATTACTATTGCTATACTTTTGACATTGTGAAAATTTCTCTGTCATTACACTTAGCTGTTAATACAGGTAACATTTCTCTTTGCTTGCTATTTATCTTCCAATAAAAAAGGCATATGGAAGACTTAAGACTACTATGACCACCTTCTCTCAGCTGAGAAATATAAGAATGCATATGCTGATTTCTGTTAAAGCATCTAGAATTAAAGCATCTAGCTTAAATTTTTAATACTATTTATTTAAAAGTTATACAACCATTTTAATTCTAAATCAAATAAAAATATCTCCTTGGTTATAATTTTTCCTCTCAATTTGATTAAGTTAATCAATAAAATACATGAAATGCCTTTGGCGATATCCTCAAAACTGCAATCTGTGTATTACAGGGAGATGACTGTAACATAGTGCTGACAGATAAAATTAGCTTTCACGCGTCCTTACCCAAAAACATTAATATCGCAGTACATTTTTTCTTTAAGGATCTTTTAGAATAGGGAAAGTCCTAAGTGTGATCTTTCCTGTGGAGCTAAACAAAACATCCATAATGTCCAGTGATTTTAAGCTAGTGGAATGCCTTTGTGTGCACTTGCAGTCTAACAGCAAAAAATGCATCACTCTATCATCCAGAAGCAAGATGCTCCATGATCACCTGAGCTAATGCTAATGAATAATCAGTCCTATTCACAGAAATTTTCCCAGGAAACTTTTGGCACATTCCTGGTGGCAATTACAAAGTTAAAACCAATCGCGCTGTGAGATAGTGCTGTTTCAATTCACAGCCGAATCTGTGCAGGTCAGTTAACCTAACTGTGAGATGCCCCAAGCTCTTGAAAGCATCCTGTAAGGACATTCAGACTCACTACATGGGTCCTCCCACATATGGATTTGTAGTCATTTCTAACTTGATGTCAATTATATAGGATACAAAGTAAGACCACAGATGACAAGTCATCCAATTTTTATTCAAAATCTGTGAGGTTTTCTGGCATCATAAAGGCTGACACTGAAAAGATGTTGGCCATAAAAAGCTGTGAGTCTACAGGTGTTATATATTTACCAACGTTTACATGCTTAGATAAGCATTTGGCAACACTGTGCAAATGATATATAAATGACTTTAATGCTATGTGTTAGTAAATATTAACTACTGGCTCCTCTTAGATTTCTACCATTCTATCACGAAGTTTATATTATTGGCTCTTATGTGATAACAGTTTGTCCTTAGATATTAATGGCCAGGTTTTCTTTTTCCAAGAAAAGACTTAAGACTTCCACACATTTCACCACAGTATATCAGAAAAAGCAGAAAACAGAAATAAAACTTAAAAAAATGTTTTAAGCATTTTATACAATTACCTTCCTTCCTTTGGTTCCTATTACTTTCAGTCCCATAAGACCCTGTAAAAAAATCCCCAAATGTTATTTTTTATTATTCTAAAAACACCTATAAAATAAGTTAATTGATGTTACACATAATAGGAGGTTTTCATTTTTATTACCAATCTGAGACTACCTTAGGTCCAGGAGGTCCCGCTTTTCCTGGCATGCCCTGTAAAAAAGGAAAAAAAAAACAAACTTTCCTTAATTTAAAACATTACAATCTTCAGCACCAATATAGGTGTTTTGAAGTACCCAGTTTTCATGTGAGTTATATCACTATTTTAATTCTTTCCTCTACCTTTACAACCACTATTTGTTGTGAGTGGGTGACAGAATGCCTATACAGCCTAGTTGCAAGCATACATCTCTCTTACTGCTATACACATTAGTATTTAAAGTGAATTTATGGGTAATTATTTGAAAATTGAAATTTATGCCTACACGGACAAGGATGCTTCTGAAAACACGGAAATTATCATGCATGAAAATAAGAAACTTAAAAAAAAAATCAGACGTGTGCAGAAGGATATGGATTTTGCATACACATGCCTCTAGATCTCAATCGAGTCTGGGAGAGGCAGATAATTGCATTTGTGTAATTCCATAGGTTTCTGGGAAAATCAAAGGTTAAAGTAACAAGTGAGACATAAGTTCATACTCACTGAAGGTCCTGGAGGACCCTTTGGTCCAAGTTCTCCAGGATATCCTTGAGCACCCTGGGCACCCTGCATATTAAAAAAGAAACAGGAATAAATCTGGCAAGATTATGAGCAAACCACAACACTAAATTCAATGAAATGAATAACAAACAGAGGAGCAGCACTTTCTCTGGATCTCCTTTTCATGTGCCAGGATTACACAGAAGTGTAATTCCCCCTCACTGCTTCATTGGTTGGCATATGTTTTGAAACACGAGGAAAGCATATCTTCTGTAAAATTAAACTACTCAAGTGAGGATATATGTCCTGTTTATCTGTGGACATTCTCATAATCCATATAGTCCTATTGCTAGCCCTCATAAGCCTTTATTCTTTTGAATATTCTATGCAATAAATTCTATACCTTAAAACTTAATTTTCAAAGAATTGGAAAAATAAAGATTTTGATTTTACTTTTAATTTAACATCCTCCATTTATTGTAACAGTCAAAAGAAATGTCTGCTCTGGCTTCTCTTATTTTTCTCAATTTTTAAAATATGGATCATGCTGTCCTTTGTTAGTACTCTAGAAGCTGAGCTGGTCTGTTCAATCTTAATTCCTGGGTAATTTTTGCAGTTGGACAGGTCCCTTCCAACTGAACTATTCTGTTCTATATGTAGGGGTAAACCCCTAATCTATGACCAGTTTTTCCTCCATTTCTAAAGTATTGTTGTTCATCTGCAACCTGATTTCCCTATCTCACTTTACTAACACACAATGGACAATATCGGTTCTGATGGCAAAATGAATTACTGTTGTCTTGGTGTATGCCATTTTGTAAAGTCAGAAGAAAGACTTTGAATATATTGTATTAATCAGATTATATAAACTTAATAATTTTTTAAAGACAGAACTGTTTTCTGGTTTGCAAATTAGTGAGATAATTGTAAAAAATACTATATCTCTATAAAAAATATAATACATGGAAATATTTTTATATACATACACTCACATATTAAATATAATGTGTTTATATATATATATATATATATATATATAAAAGTATGTATGTATGTATGTATCTATCTATCTCATATTCTGAATTAATTCTGAATTACCTGAAGTCCAGGCATTCCTGGCAATCCAGGATCACCTTTTGCACCATACCCTTGGTTATATACCTCTGCAGGGCACCCCTGGACAATCACATAAAAAGGAAGATAAAAAGTTACGTTGTAGAAGTCTGTAGTGGAACAAACAAAATACAGTTTGCAAGGAAATAAGCAACATCAGAATTGCATAATGATGGCAACTATCCTCTATGAATAGTTCTACGTTTAAAAAAGATTTTATTAAGCAGAATATACCCTTTTCAGGCATTCCAGTTCTCTGTTAGGAGCAGTCTTCATTTCTGACATACCTATGTTATTTACCCACAGTCCTGACCTTCAATTTTTTTTGGTACTTTTTATCCCTTTAAAATACTCTTTAGTGCATCTACAGATTTTCATATGAATTCATATGCTGTTTGGGGATGGGGCTTAGTTTTTTGTGTGCTTGAGAGTTAAATTCATTACATGCAATAGCTAGTTAAAGGGGAAAAAAAAATCAAAACTGTTTTGTAACCTGGAGTGAATACCTCTAGTTCAGATGAAGCAGCAAAGTTTGTAGTTGCTTCTTCTGGAAAGTAAACCTTCTGTTTCCCGTGAATTAAGACCTTAAGAACTCTTTACCAGCAGCGAACATGCACACAAACTGTTGATCACCAATACACATTTCACATAATATGGTGTAAATAACTGACCTTCTCTCCTTTGATGCCAGGAATACCCTAGGGAGAAGAACAATCATATTATTAGAACAGAAAAGTAAAAGACACCATGGTGAAAGGATATATTCCAAACATTCTCTAAGCTCAGTGCTCTTGAAGCGATTTATTTTCACGGACATTGTGTATAGCCAGGTCCATGTTTACTATGCCAGACTTCAATTTAAGAAGAAAGGGAATATTGTTTAAAAGTAGTCCGGTCTCACAGTTACAGCTCTACAAGTGTTTTGAACAGTTTTGAAGGCTGACCTTAATAAATAAAATCAGGAAGACTAGTAAAGTAAAGATCATGTTAAGAAGTTATTAGATTTGAAGCCACTGGAACTTGACAGATAGCATTCCTTTTCCATGTGTTTAGCAATTTCTTTTAAAAACACATTTCAACAGAGAAAACCCAAACCCTATGGTTAAAGCAATGCAGCCACTATAAGAAGTTCTGGGTTTAATTCCTGGTTCTTATCGACTTAATTAGGCCATATCCTCCAAGATATTTAGGCATAAACTGAAACTGCAATCTATTAAATATATACTGGACCCCTTTAGAAATGTGAGTGGCAAGTTTTCATGAGTATCCCTTGAGACACTAAAGAGCTAAAACCAGTCAGTGAATTTGCACACGCCCACTAACTAAGAAGCTGAGGCCCAACGTGCAGCTGATAAAACGTTACTTTTAACGTTGGTTTCTTTACCATGCAGTTTTCATATTAATAAAATGGGGATACCTATATATTTCAACTATTGTCAATACCAGCTAATGTGAGGCTCTACACTCCTCCAGTGAATGGCTTTATGTGGTAGAAATGTACACAATCATGAAATTCAGACACCTACTGGAATGCCTGGAGCACCTCTTCTACCTGGAGGACCTGGAAAACCTTGATCGCCCTGGAAGTAGTAAGAGCGACTGTTAATGCATATTATTGTTTATTATTTGGTCTGATTTTAGCAAATGTGATTAGAAAAGAAGTTTTTTATGTTATCATACTAAAACTGTGAGTTGCATTACCACCATATTTGCTAAAAGGGGCACAGCCACACCGTATGGGTCTTGACTTCTATTCCAGACACCAGGTTTTATTACCTATGTCAGATCAGTTCACTGTTTCACTAGAAAAGTCTGATTTTCTGTAGTAGGCGTTCTTCTGACTCCCTCTTTCAGAATGCTGGAAGCATTTGTTCATAGAGCAAAGGAAAACTAATAAACCTGTGACTTAACAGTAAGCCTTTTCTTTTTATTGATTTCAGGACTTGTGAATTGTCATCTGCAAGCTAGATACTGGTGAAATAAAATTAATTAACTATCTATCTCTTCTGTTTCAACAGAAGGACAGGCTGACAAAACTAGTTAGGTCTCCTGGATTTAATGAAAAAAGTTTTATCTGTCAAAATATTAAACATTGGTCTTAACTTTTTAGCAAAGGTCATTAGCATGTATTATTTAACTATCTATCTTAAACAAAAAGGTAGCACTTTTCCTTTCTCTGGCTTCATGATTCAAATTTTTTTGTAGCTGATAAAGTCACAAAACATAATGAATAAAAGTTGCTGTATATCAGGGGGAAAATCCAGAATGCTTTTTGGCCATTCCTAAGCATAGCCAAGCACAATCTCTGTAACATTCAGTTTGGTTTGTACCTTTGTGCCGTTGCATCCTGGAACACCCGAGCGCCCAGGAGGACCAACAGTTCCCGGTTCACCCTAAAAAGAAGTGCAATATTGACACAAGCTTTGTTTTTGCACATTCATATTACCCTACAGCAACACTGAAAGAGTTTATGTTGGAGCAGTGTTTCACAAGACTTGACAGATTACAATGTGTTCTTAAATCATTACAATGAGTAAGAATTGCTGATGCTAAGATTTTTATCTCTAAGCTAATTGACAGAGACAATGCGGACATTGAGACTAGCGTGAGCACGTTTGGCTGAGGATAATTGTGTACTGAAGACTGTAGTAAGAAATAAATGGTTAAATCAGGGTCATCTTTACTTACTGGAAGGCCTGGGGGACCTGAAAATCCAGGTAATCCTGGGAGTCCCTAATGGTATAAAAACAGAGCAAAAATATTACAAATATTAAGCAAAAGCTTGTGATGCAGTTTTTCCTTTTGATCACATTCATAAGACGAATGAATGCAAGTATGATTGTATCAAAAGATCACTATTTCCTCTAACCCTTCTGACTTTGAACCAAGTATAATGGTAGCTTATGCACTGTTAACAGAGACTCCTTTTGCACACAGAAAAAAAAAAAAATCAACAAAATAACTCTTCATGGAACTCTAGTCTGACTTTTTCATAGCACACCCCAACGCTAAATACATAGAGCATGAACCCTGACATAGAGTGTAGCAAAAAAGGCAAAAGTTCTAAAAACCAGATAACGCATGTCCATAGTCCAGGTCATACATTTTAAAAATACTCTAAAATCATATATAATGTTTTGGTTTTATTTTTCACAAATTATTGAACCAGGTTTGCATTTAATGATATTTAATACATACAAGTTTGTTTAAAATATAAATACTTACTCGTATGCCTTTGGGTCCAACTAAGCCGGTAAGCCCTGGAGAACCCTAGATCACAAATGGAAAACAATATACTCCAATATAATTGAGAAAAAGCACATATATGTCAAGAAGACACGCAATATTTTAAATAGTAATACCAACACGTGCACGTGAAACTATGTAAATAAGTACATGATTTGCCTACTACAGACACTAAAGCAAACAAGCATTTAATACGACTTGCATAAATTGTGGCATCTTGCCATCCCTTTCAGTGTTTACAGGGGATATATCTCATCATAGGTCAAAAAAATAACAGTCAGGGTTTGTTGAGAAAGCAGTTGCTATGGATCTGCTCAAGCTGTGAGACCTGGAAATGCTTCCCTGTGAGGAAAAAGCTGGAATGCTCCCAGATATGGGTGATGTCCATCTCATGATCAGGTATATGCATGTACCAGCCACCCTAATCTATGGCTTATGCATGGAAAGGAAAGCCAGGGGCAGGCTGAAAGGAGGCTAAGCTGGATGGAAAAGCAAGACCGAAAAAAAGACACCAAAGCATGCCACAGCACAGTCTAGACAGAACCTGCTAGAATTGTTTCGAGACGCTTAGAGCTTTACTGATAATAAGAAACTTTTATTGTTCCCAGAAAGGAAATGGGGAATGTACAGAACTGCATAGCTTCCAAAATCCTGGGAAACATTTCATTTAAGAGAAGGTACTGGCGTTGAATAGGAAAAACTAACTGGAATACACTACAATACATGGCACTCAGGCTAACTGAGATGTTCTTGCTAGAGAAATTATCCTTATTTTTTGTTATTCTTGCAGAAGTTATTATCACTTATTAAAAGGGAAATGCTCTATTAAACACTTTTCAATGAGTTCAAATAAACAGCTCATCAATATGTAAGAGATCCACCATGAGCGTCAGTTCCAGAAAGTATTGTAAAAATGAGATAGGACAGAATAATGCAACAATACTCAAACAAAGTAAAACTATAAAAAGACATTTGTTTAAAGGTATAGATCAGTGCTGGAGACACTTTAGTGCAGGTCCTAGGCATAACGTGATTGTGGCAGTACCTTCCTGATTTATACTGTGGCTGAGTTCAGGCCGTATTTACACACAAATGATTTATTCACCAGAGTCAATTTATCGGTGACAGCAGGAATGCTGTTCCTTAAGACAAATATAAATAAAATGTTTTTTAATGAGCAATTTATTTGTTTTTTCTGCTCATGCAGGAGTCACTGAAAATTCATATTCGGCCTCAGTTTAGGTATACAGGAAAGAAAGAAATCCCAAGTCACCGAAGTCACTCTCTCCATACTGCAGGCAAATTAGTATTTCCTAAACCAACCAAAATTTATCTTAAATACGATCTTTCCCTTCAAATTTTCTTAAATCTGTTTGCCATATTCGTAATGGCTTGTTTCCTCTCTTTCCATCAATAGATGTCAAAGTATACTGCTAAGACAAAATTGAGGTTATGCTACTTAAAATCTTTTTAGACCCATGTTCATTGTCTCTGGCGGTTCAGTCCAGGTGCTTTAGCACTGGCCACTGAACAACTGACAACAAAAGTCCATGTTCATATCAGCTATTTCAACTCAGTCAAAAATGACCACTGCAGCTGGTGAGCACACAACTTCCCTCACCAAATAGGGGACTCTGAGATAGGTTTTGCTTTGGTTTGGTTTTTAAAAGCAGAATTCTCTACCCAGTCATAGCTCACTTTCACAGTCAAGCACGGTAGTTTCTCTGTGTGTGTGTCTTTCTGTCTCATGTACACACCTACCTTTGGTCCCTGTGGCCCTGGAGGCCCTTCTGGACCAGGAAAGCCTCTAAGACCAGGTGGACCTGGAAGACCAGGAAAGCCTTTTTCACCCTGTAAACATTAAAAGAATGAAATTCTTAAAATATCCATGAATTCTTCTTTTGGTATCTTATTTCTAAGGCACTCATTACTTTCAGTACCTCTTACCTACAAATCTGTTTGCTACTGTGGCAGATAAATTACCCTTGCCCATACTGACCTGTTTTTGTGGTCCAGCCTATGTGCTGTCTAGGCCACTGCAGGAAGACGCTCATAAGTATGGCTGAAGATATCAGAAGACAACAGTACTCAAGATTTTACAGAGTACTGAAGTTAACTGGCAGCATGAAAAGTTTAAGAAAGCTTATACATATTCCTTGTTAATATTTCTATATCTTGTTTACTCCCTACAGGCAACACAAATCCAAATCCACTATAGCAGCCCTAATTTGTAGTTGGCAAACTTAATGGCTGCTGGCTGCTGCTGCTCTACAGCAAGGTCAATTCCAAATCATCAATATCTCTCTTTATGCAAGCCATGCAAAGAAACAGCATGAGTCAACTGCAACAAAACCATCCAGATAGAATAAAATAAGTTTGCTTTAAGCAATAACTTTTTAGAATTATTCTGAGCTTCAGAGATTAAGACACCCAATTACTTTTTCATGTGTTTTTTAAGGTCAAGTTGAAATAACCAAACCAGGTTTGGTAAAGGAAACAGAGAAGATTAAAGCTAGGCAAGTAGAATATAGGAGGCTAAGTTCCAGTGGAAGGGGAGTTTTCAGTTTTTTATTTAAATATAACGAAGATGCAAGTCTTATCTTGGTTAAAATAAAGTGCTTCAAGCCTAGAAACTTGAACAAGCCTAGAACAGAAAAGGTGTTTCAGCTCTTTAGATAGCAGCAATTTAGCATGTTCCATTTTACATCAGTGAAGAGCTGCCTATTCAAGACCTTTTACATCACAGCATGACTTGGGAGAGAGAAGATGGGGTTATCGATTCTCTCAATTTTCTGATTGCTTTACCAGGGGAGAGTTACACAAAAAAGCATTTGGAATTCTGCTGTACAGAATTTACGGTATCTTATTATTCAATGTACAAGATAGGATCCAAAAGAAGTCTCGGGGAAGTCAAAATACCTTGGCTTGTCCCTCCACCAATTCTCACCCCTCAAAATCCCACAAACTTACCAGATTTTAAATAGGTTCTGAATTAAAAAAAAATATTAAAAGATAGAAAATAATCCCAGAATATTTTAACATAAATCAAAACAAGAATTGCATTATAAAGTGTCTGTGAGATCTCTATCATAAACCAGCATAGAGTTTTATAACAAATCATTTATTTCACCCACGAGCATCCAAAGAAAGGCAAAAAAGGATCGTGCTATACCAAGACGTGCCACTGGAGGGAGCGCAGTACTAATTTACGGAAAAACGACAGAAGGCCTTCATCTGTCTAAACAATGATCAACTCTTAGCTAACTAATTGTCCAGTTAACATGGAACTGTTAGAAAGACAAGTTGTGTGTGTTCATTCTTATTAATATTTCCCTTTTAGCAGGCAGCTTATTTTTTTTCTAATTTTTCAACTGGTCTCAAGTTTACTGGTTAGGACAAAGTCAGCTTAGCCCAACTAAAACCATGAAAACTAAGCACTGAGATTTTACTAAAGACGTAAGAATTCTCCTTTCCCACTCATGAAAATATGTTTTAATGACGAGCATATATATTTTGAGAGAACTTTTCTCCACCATTGAAATGAAGCTTCCTAAAGGCAAGACTAGCAGTGTTTACTGTGATGCAATATGATGCTTTTTCTTGGTAATAAAGGTACAGGAGGAAAGTTGTGAGTAATTCTTTGCCAACCGGGTATGTCCATCAGTAGGACTGATCACAACCCTAACTCTATATAGACATCTGGAATCTGCTGATAAGGTTTAGTATTGCAATCACTGTGTCCACAGTTAGCCTGGGTTACAACCATGACTTCTTTAATAATGCCCCTTTCATTTGTGAATCAGTTGTTTTTCCAACTACAAGCAGGAGTTTGAAAGAATTTTTGGCATTTGTGTAATTCAGGTTTGTATAAAAGCCACTCCAAGCCTCTGCCAAGCTACTATTGGCAACAGACAGAGCTGTGGCTCTGCTACTTTTGGTGGATTTGATGCTGTTCCCTCACTGCTGGCAAGGTGTTCGTGATTAGGACCCAGAAACTCATCCCCTGTGTCGGTCTGCAGGAGATTTATCTGTTTGATACCAGTGCATGTAGCTTTCCTTCAGAAACCGGAAAAGGGGGGGAGACGGGCAAGGTCCAAAGATGGAAAGAGGGAAGCACTGAACGTGACACTCTCAATGGCATTATGAAATTTGTAACAGGAGAGCTGCTTCCAGGGTAACGGTATCTGTGGGCATGTGTTAGGAGTTTATGAAAGGGACCTAGTGCTTTAGACAGTTGTACTTCTGTTGGTGTTCAAACATCATGCAATGCTGTAAATTAATGCATTTTAAAAAAAATAAATTTAAAAGTCTTCTTAGTTAAACAGTGTGCCCTTTCACAATTCCCTGTAGACACTGTTGACAGAATACTGTCACACAATAAATTCACTCACTGTATCAACTCAACTAACGTATTAACAATTTCCAGAGATAAGCTAATCTTAAAAAAGGAAAAATATATTTGTTCTTACCTTATTACCTTTCATGCTATCGCAAAAGCAGGGACTTTTACCTTTGCATACACAGCTCTGGAAAACAAAAAGACAAACTTTATAACAAAATTATTTTTCTCATTGTGTTGTTTGGTGAGGGGCAAATGAGATCTCAGTGGTTTTAATAAGGTAATTATTTCACAGATAATACAACTTTTAAAAAAAAAGTTCATGAAGAGTGGCAATTCACAACAGTGGAAAAGAGCTCATTGTTCCTCTGTACTGTCTTTTGAGACAGATAAGGGCACTAGTTTAATTTTATAGTTGCGGTAAAGGCCAAGAAGCCATACTTAACACCACCAGGATTATAATACCAGTGTAAAATTCAAGAGTTTGGTCTCTCAGCACTAAACATTCACAGAATCACAGAATTTCAGAGTTGGAAGGAACCTCTACAGATCATCTAGTTCAACTCCCCTGCTCAAGCAGGATTGCCTAGAGCACATTACTCAGGACTGCATCCAGGCGGGTCTTGAAAGTCTCCAGAGAAGGGGACTCCACAACCTCCCTGGACAGCCTGTTCCAGTGCTCTGTCACCCTCACCGTAAAGAAGTTTTTTCTCATATTTGATCGGAACTTCCTATGTTCCAGCTTGTGCCCATTACCCCTCGTCCTGTTACTGGGAACCACTGAAGAGTCTGGCTCCATCCTCCTGAAACCCACCCTTTAGATACTTGTAAACATTAATAAGGTCTCCCCTCAGCCTTCTATTCTCCAGGCTAAAGAGTCCCAACTCTCTCAGCCTTTCCTCATAAGGGAGATGCTCCAATCCCTCAATCATCTTCTTGCCCTAATTGATGATTCTTTAAAAAACTTACTATAGAAACAAACACATATACTGATATTGTTTTCATTACAATGATATTCTTTTTATTTTAATCTCTTAATCAATAATTTTCTGACTTTTTGTAGCTGCGTTCACTTCCTGACCCTGGCTTATAGTACCTAATACGATTACAAAGGAACCTCAACTTTGTTGTTTACTAATTCTGGAGGTTTTCTGAGCCAAGCTGTGTCACAGTGAGATCCCTCACAGAGGGATATCCCCACTCCTGCAGAAGTCCTGGTCTGTAGCTGCTACCAGCATGTCTGTGTCTTCAAGTGAACCTGCAGTTCAAAGACCTCCTTGGAGGGCTGCGTTGAGTCTGTAACCTCTGCTGCTGGAGTATGGCATGGCTATCTGGGAACAACTACAATTTGGGAAAATTCAATGATTAATCAAGTATGAAGGGATACTGAGTTTTTTATTGGTCACACACTTAAGTGAAACAAACCAACCAACCCACCCAAAAAAGGATATTCAGTATGGAATCGGATAGACAGCATGACTAAATTAGCTAGCTCATGTACTAGGTAGTCGTGGTATAAGGGAGCTCAGCAAAGCACATCTGAGATCCTGGGTGAATATGAGAACACTTAATCCTTCTCTGCCCTGCTCCTGCTCCAGTTATCCTGCACTCAGTACCTGAGCTAGCCCGGTCCAGCTGGGATAACTCTGCAAAGGAGTTTATTCTATACTCATGTAGACATATCCTATTTCAGTGAAGTGGAGGAGGAAAAAAACAATTATTTGTTAACATAAACGTTACACATAATAAAGTATCATTGAGGTTATTGAAGCCATATATTTCATACAGATGTGGAGTAAACTGCATTTATTGTACACTTTTGTACTTTGTACACTTAAGTTCTTTCCTTTGTTTTTGAAGCTCTTGTTGAATGACTTTTTCAATTGTAGCACTGCAGAAAGAGAGCAATTTCAGTTTATCCTCTCACTTTAGTATATATGTTTATCACAATGACAGTATGCTATGGTACAGCTACAGACAGTAAGAAAGGGACAAATATCACAGATAGGTTATGAAGATGTTTTTCTAAGTTGCATAAAATTTAGAAAATTAAGGAAGAAATGTAATTTTTTTCTTACAAGATTAAAGCCTTTAGGATGGTATGAGATGAGATTTCTATTTAGATCTTGAAGACAGAATTAATTAACCCCTACAGCTGGTCATAATACAACAGCAGCACTGTTCCAAATTTATAACTTTTCCAGTGGCGTTCCCAAAAAACAGAAAACAAAAGTCAGAGGAAAAAAATGTTCTCCATTACATTTTAAAATGATAACGTCAGATTGCCATTAAATTTAAGTTTTCCTGTAGCAGTCTGTTCAGGTAAACATTTTACAGAATTGAAAAGCATCTTTTCTTCCCACAAGCTACGATCAATTTCTTCTATCTATATAATCCAGAACTGAGGTATGTAGTATCAGCTAGCTGCCTTCATTTCTTACATAGCTCATGATGTTTGTCTCTTTCCATTGACTACAGAGGAAACTTGAAATCTAGTTTGGAACAACTCCTCCAGTCTCTTCAGGTGCCTCTTTTAGGATGGAGGAAAGATGTTGCAAGTACTTGCTGTTCTTATGGGCTAGATAATTACTGACAGTAGCTGCCTGTCTTTCAGATGGCTGTAGTTAGTTGAGATGACGATGCCATCTATTAATTTAAAAATAGATGCAGGGGGTATTCCTCCAGTGAACAGCTATTTAAACATTTATTTACAAAATAAAACAGAAATTAGAATCAGTTATCCATGAAAAGCAAATCCCCCAAGAAATGATTGTGTCTGCCTGTGTTCTATCGACAGATCAGTAGGTGATTACGATGTTTCAAGCTAGAGAGTTGCAAACATTAAATACTTAATTCTTTGGCGTATTTAAAGAAGACTCTTTCTTCCCCTAATCTGACAGCTAGAATTCACATGGTACTGCACCAGAAAATTTGGAAAACAAAGGTGTCATATAAAACAGAAACCATATGACTACACTACCTTTACTGTTACTTTAATCAATGTGATTATATCACCACAGACACAAGAATAAACACTAGTGCAGAATTAACAACAAACAGTATCCTGATTTATTCTTATTGCGGTCTATCAATTTGGCACTGGATAATGTAAGTTCACCAAGATATATGAAAGATATCCTAAGCCTTTAAGCATAAATACCAGAGGATAAAGTGACACATATCTCAAAATAAATCCGGAATAGTCTGTTACGACAACCAATTTTCTTGTTCCCTATTCAATAACAGTACCTTCATTCCCAACATATTCTCTTCAAAATAGTTGACACAGGCTATGAGTACATGTCTGCTAAGCAGTATAAAAACATTAACTGCTCAATGTTCAGCATCCCAAGGAAAGATGTAAACACAGTACACAATAAAAGTAGTCTTAAATTGCAGGCGCTGCCTTTTACTACTGTACAGGGCTGGTGAGTGATTCGAGCTACTGCATTCTTAAGGCTTGCATATGAAAATTGTAAATTAACTACAAGAGCTATGAGAGCCATTTACTCATCAATCTCAACTGTTCAAGCAAAGATTTAGTTTACAGATTTAGTAGACACATGTCTGAGTCCAGGAAAGGTGCTGTTTACTGAGGAAAAAAATGCTTACAGTATTCCAAATTCTCTGAATTTCTTCAGTGTAACTGGGATCATATCCTGGCTGACCATAGAGAGCTTTCCTGAGAAATAGCCACAGCCGGCTTCTAATCTTCCTAGTACAAGTTATTTACCATTATAATTCTATAGACCTTCATGGAGTTGCACCTTATTTCCACCTGTGAAAGTAAAGCTAGAAGCAGATTCTTTACAGTATTTGTATGCAAAGCACAGTTTTCAGAACACGTAGAGAAATCCCCAAATGAAAAGACTCTTCTATAATAGGTACAATCTGCAGAAGACTTTATATGTACAAATACAGAAGAAACTTTTAACTTACACTCACAGATAATTCAATGTGAACATAATGCATGAACCTGCAGAAAATTGTGACGCTACATAACTAAAAAAGGTTATTAAACTATTTAAAGAAAAAGAGCCTTTGCTCTTCAAGAAGTCAGAATGCTTAGAATGTGTTTAATTTGCCATTACTAAGCTTTCAGATCAATTTAGGTCTTTTTGTGTACACATATCACTTTAAACTAAACTGAAAAGACCAAAGATGATTTTACATTACACAGTTGGTTAGTTGGATAATACTAAATGTTTTGGCATATGATTTTCACGTAAGATTAGATTCTGCCTTCTGTAAAGGAGCCTTGAACCAAAAAATCATTGCTCGCTCACACTACTGGATATTTCCACATCCTTGCAAGATTGCCTGCAGCTCCTTTACCAAAGGACTGTAACAAAACAAGAGTATATTGCCAGGTTATAAGACAAGGACATTGAATATTAGTTATTAGTGATTTATTCAAAATCCTCACAATAACATCTACATAAGTAAATTTATTAGCAAAGCCACAGGTTTACTGCATGCTTTTCAGTTTTATGATTTTTATAATAATCACCTACATTTATTTTAAATATTTAGATACGTTAGATGGCACTGGATTTTTTATCTAAAAATCTAGGCCAACGGATAAAGCCAGATCATTATACAAATAACAAATCAAATGAATTCACCAATGAACCAAAATTTTAAAAAACCCAACCCCTTCTTGGAATAATTTACATAGAGCTCCTTTCAAAAGTGTTTTGAGTGATAGTAGTAATATTCTATGTTCTTTAATACACGCTGAAACGCATTTCCTGCAGTGGTTAATTTTTTGTTCAGTGGATGCCACCTTATCTAGAACACTGAATTGCCCTCTCTACACTATGGGATTGGATTCTATGGGGCTCTGACCTATTCCTGCCCTCAATGCAGAGACTAACTTCAGCATCTGCTTAAAAAGCATTCCAGTCCTCTCCTCCACTGAATCCCTCAAAGAAATTACGAAGATGGAAGGAAGAAATAACATACTACAGTCTATATTGTCACCTACACAAAGCATACTGTAGATTCAGCACGGCACTGCTACTCCTACCATTGCAGTCCTGGCAACTTAATTTGGCGTATCAGAATCTTACATAGCTCACAGCACTTTGCCAATAGAGCTAGTTACAGGAAGGATGTCAAAGAACGCACTTAGGGATGTTATCAAACTTGAATATACCAAAGGATGTCAAAAAGCATTAATGTAAGGGAAAAAGCAAACAATGATAGGCATTTCTATCAATAGCATTTGTGGGGCAGTGCAGTCACACTGGGAATGGTTTAAAGGCAGGAAGATGTGGAACAGAAAAAATGAACCAGTGAGGGTGATGAGCCAATATTTCTCCATTGATCTCTTTTGGAATGACGTGTATGATGACAGAACAGTCAGAGTATTTGCTTGCTTTTCCAGATCTAGAAGATCAGAGGAGGTCAGCTATGATTTCAAAATACATACTTGTATTAAAAATACTGCGTGAAGGACAGAGAGGCAACAAAGTGTGCTGCTGCAGGCAACAGGTACTGTATTCTTTAAATTTCAGACGAAGACTACATAAAGACCCCACAGGATGAGTAATAAAGACATTCATATAAAAGCTGAGATGAAATTAAATGTATTCTGCAGGAATATAGTAATCTGGTTGCAGTGGGGCTTAAGTTTACACTTTTGGCCTTATTGGTCTTTAATTTAATGGGTGAACTCCACTGATTCCAAAGGTAAATCCTGGTTAACGTAAATGAAAGATGACTGTGCGACACAAGGCATTTTAAGATGAATTAAAAGCAGTGCAAGTGATATCCATTAATTACTCTGGACAGTAAAAATAGCCCACGTATCCTCTCTCAAGTGGGTGGTGAAGCTGTCACTTTCCTTCATTGGTGGTTCTAAGTTTAAGTCTAAGTTTAAGGCTTTAAGTTTTTTTTAAGTTTTATTTAAACTTGATTTTTATTAGCATTTCACTTATCCTGCTATTAGGTCTTTATCTTCTGACTTCAAGGATCACTAAATTACAACTCCATCAAAACAAGGAATAAGACTTACAGGATAAGATCTCTTTTTCTGCGATGCTGCTTTTTTTTTTTTTTTNATCTTTCTCCTCATTAAAGGTATCCTGAGCAGCCTACAAATATGCAGGTCATCACAGTGGTCCCTTCCGAATGGAAGTAAATTATCAGCTAATTTCCAGTTTTATGTAGTTTCTCTTCAATTCCAATACCTATTAAAAATTATGTATCAGTGAGCCAGCTCCTTTAAGAGTCTTGATTATGAATTTTCAGGGCTTCTGACATACTGAGATTTCTGAATTCTTCCTGAGCTGTCTCAGTGCAGAGCAATCACTTTACACATTTCAGCAGCGTCTATAAGCCACAACCGAACACATAGAATTAATATTGCTCTAATAGTTAATGTTAATAGAGTGCTTAAAACTACAAAGGGCCCATTTCTCTAATGTTCTCAACTACATGTTTTCTATTACATCTAATAAAAGAGGGTGTAAAGCATTATGATTACAGTAAGGGGAAAGTTTTGCTTTAACATTTATCTACGGTACAGACTTGTGTTGGGGTAGGTATGCTGCAGAGATGTGAAATGCTGCACTTTCAGAAGGACGCTATGGTGATAGCTAAAGCTTCCAGCTTGGACATAGTTATGTTTTTGAAAATGTATTCTAACATGCTCAAGCAGAGGATCTGAGGGCAGAGCTGTATAGAAAAAAAGTTCCCACTGTGGAAAAGGCTATATAAGGAAATTCTGAGTCTGATGCACCTGTGTTAGGATACTTCGCTGGACTAGCACAGTCAGTAATTCTATCTAGACATGGTTAGTAGATACGTGACCCTGGCAGCATATTCCTCATGTTGCACAACTGTAATCACCATGTAGCATACAAGACACTGGAGAATGAAGTAGCCTCACTCCAAAACATTGCTATGAAAACAAAATACCAGTCCCACCATTAGAATCTGTATACTAAAAGTTTTTCATGCATTCTAAGCATCAAACATGAATTCATTAAAATTATCAAAGACCACAAAGAACTTTGTGTTTTTTTAGTGATTGCTGGACCAGTACAACAAAACCAAATTATTAAGCCTTCAATAAGTATAGACAACATAGAGCAGAAATAGGAGATGATGAGATGAAGGAAAATATGTCAGTTCCCAAACCCTGAAACATTGTGTAGTCACTTGTGAACCAGAAGGCAGCCAGACATTCCTACCTCAGAAGACTCCTGTTAACAGCCATGTATGCTATCAGAATTCACTGCATATTGCCTACCAGTTGAATACCTAGCACCTGACAAAAATTATTTCATTTCACTTTCCATTATAAAGAAATACACTTGTAACTTTAACTAATAAACAACTTGGTCAATAATGTCTAACACAAGGAGACTGGATCTCAAAGGACACAGTGGAAGACAACTATTATGCTACAGAGAGTGCAGTTGTATAAGGTCCATTAAACACTTGTAATGGGAACCTTGCTCAGGGAATAACTACTGAATCAACATCCCTCCTTGGTGACATAGGCCTTTTATTACTGGTTATGTGCTGCTTTTGGTGTGAGACGCAGAAAAGAAGTCCTAAGCGTTTATGATCATAGGAAAAAACTTTCCGAATACTTCACAGAAGCAGGATTTTGTGTCTAACTTACTGCGATCGCACAATGTGAACATACAACATGTCTCTATCTGAACTTGGGAAGAATTTCATTACTTACTATCCTTAATTTTAAACCGTCAGGAGTTCTTTTGGAAGGGATTTTTTCTTTTATGTAATAGAAAGATATATTTATAATGGTATTTGCAAACCAACTATGGTAAAAGACTGATGTGGAGAAATGGAAGAAGCTGCTGTAGATGAGCATCTAAACAACTTACTATTATGTCAAAGGAATGTGTATGAAAACCCTTTTTCACTTTAGAGATTGAAACTCTTTGGAAAACCTTCTCTTAGTTTTTACACTGAGAGCTTTGTATAATAACAATTTTATGGTGTTAGCCAAATCTCTTCATTGTAACTATTCATATTTATCACAATTAAAAAAAAGGTAACATAAACCTTAAGTAAAATAGTATACAAAAGATGGCAATGAAGTTTTCCTAGAACTTTGGTATTTCTTGCCTATGTTTAAATGGAATGAATTCTTTCCTAGGGAAAAAAACCACACAACCAAACACCAAAAAACCACAACAAAACCCGTAAAACACCCTGCAGTTCTTTTTTTGTAATATACTTACTGTATAGCATACCTTTTTTGCAGTGAACAAGCCTGTCTGTACGGAAGTTACAAGAAACTACCGTAACATAGCTGTTCATACTATTCTTATGAAAGCACACCATTCTGTCATCGTGCTTATAGTTCCACATACAACTTCCATGGTGCCAACCATATTCTTGTCCAAGCACATACCGTACAATTAATCATATGGAGCTCCTCTCTTCTCTCCAACTCACTGACAATAAAGAATTAGAGCGCGAGAACGATAGGGCTTAGCAATCTTCACTGTGCCTGCATGTTATCATCATTGCATTAGGATAAAACAGGTAAAGTGTTGTAATTTAGAAAAAAATCCACCACCTTATGTTTTCACAAACTCAAAGTTTGTGAGCTCTGCAGTGATGATCACCAAGGCCTCACTTGTAGAAGCTGCCTAAAATTACTCAGTATCTATGTACATAGGGCTGGCATGTTGTGTGCAGTTTTGGAAAACTCTAAGTTGAGGCTCTCAATTGAATGCCTGGGGTTTTTTGGGGGGTGTGTGTATGTGGGGTGTTAATTGCTTTTGTTCTATAAAGAGAAGATACAGAATTACTCCATCTTTAAACAGAGAGAATGATGGTTTACATTCTTCTGCTCAAACACAGAAAACTTTGATACTTAAAATGACCAATATCTTACTCTACAAATAATCTCACTAGGGTGGAAGTCTCTGCTACGAGAACTGTCAGAAACTGGACCAACTGTTATGATACATTCAGAAGGGTAAAATCTGCAAAGGCAAACCCATAAACCCAATCTCTGTGGGTTTCTTCTCCTGACCCCGAACAGGACATGGGGACAAAAGAAATAAATATTCTTCCTTTCCACAAGGAAAAAAAGATTAGGCAATTCAGGCCACAGAATTTTGTTTTGTGTAGCCAAGTCTTAAGGGTGTTTAATCAGCTTATTCATCCGTGCTCTTCCTTCCTAACAGAGGGTCATCTTAAAAGAGCAATCTAATAACAAAGAATACACACCATTTAACTAGTGAATTTTTGCTTACCTACTATAGTATGGTTAGCATTACATCACACAATTTGTATTTCTTCCCAACTGTTGAGTGTGGGAATGGTATTCACTATAACTTTTGTCTCCTCAGGCCTGTATATTTGTATATTCATAAAATTCCTGGTGTGCATCTTCTGTTAAGTGGTGCAAATAGCAATGAAAGCAACAGTAGCTTGTTCAGAGAATCCTTATTGCACAATTGCACATGCTTTGGTTTCTCCTTTTTTGAAAGGCTCTGTGATTTCACAGATTTAAAAAAAAAAAAAGCTACATTACTTTTTCTTGCAGCTTCCTCCAAAATGATCTCTGGAAAAATGCAGCATAAAGCCCTAGTTAAAAAGCCTTAATTGAACCAGACCAAATGGAAAAATCTGTAAACCTTTGAGACTTGTACCCTGTAACAGAACTGCTGAGTTAAAAAAAAAAAAAAAAAAGACAAACAATGAAAACAGAACTAAAAATACACTAGGTGTGGCAAAATGGAGCTTTTTCAGTACGTGCATGAGAGATTGGGGCTATAAACAATTAAGAAGAAAAAAGGCTTTTTTGTATTTCACCTTCCTCCTAGGCTCCTGTAATCCATGCCAACATACTGAGCCTTCTAGTATTACTTTGTTAGGTGGTAGGGTGAGAATGTGACAGTAAACCAGATGACCGGACATCCCATACTAGCTGCACTTAATAGCAAAGTATTTTGTTTCAAAGACATGTTATGATAAATCAGCTCTAGGTATTGCAGAAGAGATTGCTGGCACAGATCTCAAAATAAAATGTTGTTATATCTATATGAAATGCAATGAAATGAAGAAAGAATCAGTGTTTGCCTGCCTACTTTGATCATTTCAATGATATTGTTCAGTCAGCAAAACAACTTGAGTTACAGACTTCTGCTTAAATGTGTATTTACCTTGTAGATTTGTTAGAAAAAGCCTATAAATCTAGTGTTAACAGTTCAGTTCTCACAGGTGTGAAAGATCACCTAAGGAGGTTCATCTTTCAGTTGTATGATGCAGCAAACACATAAGCACACATTTCTGGGCCATCAGAGCAAGACTCCATGTGGTATATGACAGCAGAACTCCATAAGTTCTGATGCACAAACATTTGGGCAACTCTGCTAATTTATGCTAACTCTCTTGGCCCTGTAGGAAAGGTGCTCTGACATTGGCCTGTTTCTCTATGGACATGATGGCTGAATTACAACTAATTATAGAGGCAATCAGGATCAGAACAGTCTAGTATAAATTGGGCTGAATTATCAAAGTCACACCCGCATTGACTTCAGTGCTGGGATCATATTAACCAAATCAAAGAGAGCACTTCACAAAGGACTTGTTTTTCTAACATGCTCAGTGAACTCTGTTTTGTATACTCAGGTGCACGTCTTCCCTTCTCAGCTGCCTTGTGTGACAAAAGAACCTGGGTGCTTCCAAAAGCCGGCAGAGAAGGAAAATTCTCACTGTGACACTTTGTCCCTCCAACATTTTGATTCCTAGTTAAACAAAGCAATTCAGCCTGCACCCCATTCTCACCAGCCTTGGAGAAGCTCATGGCTGAGCTAGAATGCTATATTTTTTTCTTTCCAGAACCATGCATTAAGATCTATTTGCGACAACAATATAGTTTGCATATAATTAGGAAAAAAATATTGCATGAAGAGGAGGAGACGTTTAAAAGTATTTGCATGCAAATTCTAACATTTGTAAAAAATGCAATTAATTAGGAAATATGAACACTTGCATCTAGTCACAGACAATAAGCAGAAGTGAGAAAAGGGATGCCAAAAAAAAAAAAAAAATCTTCTCAAGCCTTATAGTCCCTGAGTTGGTTATCTCCCCTCCTTTGCCAGCAGCACACGATGAAAAAATGCAAAGAGCAATGACTGAGGCAAACGCAGAATATAGAGTGGTTAACTCTACCCTATGAGCTAATGCAACATTTCAATTGTATTACAATGAAAATCAAAAACTGGTAGTAATATGAGGTGCAGCTAACTTTCAATCAAGTAATCTTGCTCAAGTAGAAACCCTCTGTTTTCCTGTTCTGATCACATGCTAACATGATGCCATCATAAAAGTGATCAATGCCATTAAGAAACAGTATTGATTCAGTACTAATGAACTTGACCTATGTATTTTTCTTATTAGCGTAATTTGAAACAGCAAATTTCAGTGAATTTTTAGATTAGTGTTTAATTTCAACACATACAAGAAGTACGTGGATGGTATCAAAAGATAGGACACAGGAGAATTAATTGGATTGTGCATCAAGACAGTATCAGCTCCAAGTGCTGTTAAACAAAATGAAACAACAAGAAAGCAAATCAATTTTTTTCTGAGAGGAAAAAAATAAAATGAGGAATGAGAAAGATCTTGTTCCCTGAGGAAATATATTGATAATTCTTATTATTCTTCTAAAGTATTTAAATGAACATGGGAAAATTCAAAGAATTATAACATCAGTATTTGGAGTGAAGGAAGACATCAAGCAAGCTGAAAAGCCTTTGACATGGGAAGATGCGACTTCTGCTGAGTTTTCAGATGTGATTAGAGCATGCCAGTGGCCAAGAATGCAGATAATAATACTCCCTAGCAGGTGCCAGAAAGTGCAGCCTCCTAATGGCAGGGAAGTCTGGACTCTGTGAAGGGCTGCGAGGAACAAAATTTGTTGTATAAACAACAGCAGGCACAAATTAATAATTTCTTTCTTGTCTTTGGGAATGAATTATTTATGGAGTTATTAAGAGACATACACTTAAAACTTTTCCGTGCTGAAACATTTTTTAATTTATGCATACAGCAAAAATATTGCTTGCTGGTCAAATATCAATTTATTTTCATATGAAGGCGTAGAATGATTTTAAAACACAAACAATACCTATTTCTTTGCAATGGACAGTCCAGACAAGATACAATGATTTATTCATCAATCATTTCATGTCAATTAACATTACCCATTAATATTTAATTAGAAGTTTAGATAAAATAGCTTTTTAAAAAGTTTTTATTTCCTCCATGATCTAGAAATTTTTTTTAGATTTTCTCTTTTGAAAATACCAGCATTTTCATATAAGAATAGGCATGGTGACATATGAATCTTAAACTGATCTCAGTTATCTGTTGCAAATCTAGTTTAAACTAACCTTAGCTAACATTTGAGATCCACTGAATTTTCAGAGCACCACCGAATCAATACACTGTGTTCAAACTTTGCTTAAACAGTAAGATTTCTGTAGAAGATACTCCTTGTCATCCCAAAACCTGTCTTTAAGACCTAAGTGTAAACAAGGCTCTAGTAATGACAACGCTCTAGAAAACTGGTATCTCAGAGCTTCATTATCTACCTTAAGTAGAAAGGCTGCTAATGAACTAAGGTACATGAGTCTGCCAGACTGGCAAACACGCTAGGATCCTACTGAGGTTGCTAAAAAGTGTTGAAATGCTTTACTGGGCCGTATGTGGGGTCTTACTTGTCGATACACCTCCTTTTCCCTTCCTTTTTAGATAAAACCATGAAACAGGATGACAAGATCAACACAGCCAGAATAGAGGCTTAGAAAAAGTGTGAGCGGGTGTGTTGTGGGAGAGGGAGGAGTTGTTCCTGGTACACAGCCTGCGCCTGTTAACAGCCATCGAGAAGCATATACGATGACATCCACCTTTTGGGAGCAACAAGGGCAATGGATTGGAGGTTACCAGCAGCCGAAGAGAAAAATGGAACAAAGAACAGCAAACTGGGTGGAAGAGAGAGGCAGGTCTTGAGTTTATTCACCTTCCACATCTTGCTTTAGAGAAAGAAATCAGACCTAGGCAGAGCCTGAAACAACTCTGCAGAAAACACATACTCTGCAAATAGATCTGGTACCTCTGTTCTACATAAGAACTAAGAGGTATTTTAATTCCATTACAAATAAAACAATTAGATCTTTGTTAAATGACTAAACTTGACTGCAAGTTAGAGTGCTATGAAAGAAAACATGTTTAGTGAGGTGCTTATGCTGTTTCCAGACACTTACCCAGAATGGGTGAGTGAAAAAGCTGCAATATTTCAGAAGAAACATTATTACTAAATAAGTCTGCTTCAGATAATTACAGCAGAACGTGGCTCTATTTTTAGCAACAACAAAGTAGAAGATCAGATTTTTTCCTTATAAAGGTGAACTGCAAAATGTTTTGATAGGCAGTAAAGGATTTGGATGTACTGCATCAGAGTTTACTCACACACATAAAGGAGAAATTAACACAGTTGACTGTTATGGGAGAAACAGAACTTTAAATTATATATTGAAACTGGCAGTTTCCTGTGTTTGATGCCTATCTGAAATTTACTGAAAATGGCAGTTTTCTGTTTGGTAACTTACAGACATGTTGAGAGCTACGTTGACACATTTACCCCCACAGCTGACTGTGCTTCTCCCAGTTGAGAACGTACAATCTAAATGTTATAACCAGAGGAGAAAGGCACGGCAAAGTCTACAATATGACCCGGGAGAATTTACCGACCCAACGGTGATGAACACTCATCGTTAAACCTGAAAGACAAACTGTAAAGTGAGTTTCTACCGAAGGCGGCACAGGTGGTCCGGGCGGCAGGTGCTGCTGAGGGCGTTTCCCTCAGAGGCCATCACGGCCAGCTCTGTCCCTGCCGCCTGCCTCCATCGCCTCCTGCGGGGCGAGGTGCGTCCAGCCGGACAGGCCTCCGCCGCCGCTCCCCATGCCCTCAGGGAGCCTTCCGCGGCCGAAGGGCGGGGGCCTCCCCGCCATCCCGCCCGGCAGCGGCGCCGGGGTAAGGGTACCTCGCATGTCTGTCACCTCGCCGTACCCGGGTGCTGCGTACGTCCCGCGGGTGAGGCGTATCGTTTTAAATACCATAAATTCACCTTTTCTTCCTCACAACTTGCCAACGCAGAAACGCAACGAGAGATGGCCGAGAGGCTAAGCTCCGCTCTGCCCCAGCTGACACCGCGGGACCCCGCGCCACCGTCCGTCCCGTCCCGCCGGGCCGCCCCGGCCCCTCCACCCCGAGCTTACTCACCTCAGCCCCCGCAGCGCGGCCCGGCCACAGCAGGGCGAGCAGCAGCAGCGGCGCCAGGCGGCTGGGGCAGCCCCTGCCAGCCATTTCGGCGCTGCCTACGCGGTGTCCCGGGACGCTCGGACTCTGCCCCAGGCCCGCCCGCGGCTTTTGGCCTGGGGGCTGCTGCTTCGCACCCGCTTCGGCGCTCCCGGCACCCTGGGGTGGGGACAGGGACCGGGGCGGGGCCTGGCGGGCCACCCCTCTCCTCTCCCCCCCTCCCCGTCTCCTGCTTCGGGCACCTCCGTCAGCCGCCTTCCGTCCGTCCCTCCTCAGCGGGCATGGAGTGAGCAAGGAGCCGGGGGCTTTCCCGCCTGGGAGCTGAGGTGAGCGCCGCGGAGGGGCAGCCCCGGGCGCCGGTACCTGCCGCTCGTCACGGGTCGTCCCGCCTGGCTTCGGCGCCTGAGGGGCCAGCCCTGTCCCGGGACAGCTGGAGGTGTCCCCAGGTCGCTGGGCTGCCTCCGCCCGCTTCTCCCGCGTCGCCGTGAGGGCGCAGGTGGTGGGCACCAGCCCAACGGCCTCGGGGCTGCGCGGCGGGAGCGGGGACCTGCCTGGGCCAGCGCCGAGCACCGTCTGAGCAAGGGCACGGCCTGGGGTCGCATGTAGCGCCCCGGCGGGGAGAAGGGGTCGGTTAAAGCGAGGTGGGAGGCGGCAGCGGCGAAGGCTGGCCGCAGCCCCGGCCCTCAGTACGTCCCGATGCAGCCCCGGGCGCTGCCGGCACTGACCGGGGTGTTTCCCTTTAAGGAGCGCTTTCCTCTCCCTCGAGTGTTTTGTTAATGAGACAGCGGACACCAAGAAGGGACAAAGTGCTGCCCACTGCATAAATGTAAATCAGTGAGAAACGTTTCTCCCCAAGGCTTTCCACATAGCTTGGCGTGATATAAAGGTTTTCTGAATGGACGTGTGGTTTGTACAGCGTTGGCAACATGTAAAGTTTTATCACATTTATGTTATTGACAAAAGTAATGCATGTTCAAGTTAACATCTCATCAAATAAATTGTTGTTCTGAGATGGCACAGACTTGGAAAGTATGTTGGCCAGGCTGGCCACAGTGATTTTACCGTATCTGTAGTGAATGCTGTAGAAGAGGTCCTATGTTGCAGGTTTTATTAAGCACTACAAGTGATACGGCAAAAGCAACAATATATAACTCTATTTAGGATTACTCATGAAATAACAAATCTAAAGCCTTTCGTGACCATAAAGCTAACCACAGTTGCTTGTAAAACAGCTTCTCTTACAAGCATGAGAGTAGAGCTGGATCCCCATTCAGTAGATAGTACTGTCAACCTTCTATGAAAGCTGCTGTGAAAGCTAGTTAGTAGAGGCTGCTGTTCCCAAAAATTTGGTACTAGCAGCAAGAATACATCTCTGGAAGAGCAGAGCAATGTGTTCGGTGTCAAAGATCTTGTACATCATCACAGATGTTACTACCTTGGCTCTAAAATCTCAAACATCAGTGAGAACAAGCTGGCAGGGATAGAGAGAAAGGGGAAGAAATCCCCTGTTTTCAAGCCAGGTTGATGGTGACCATATAGAGGTAATAGTATCTTAGGGATAAAACCACTAAACTGATGCATTTTATTTGTCAGATTCCTAAACCTGTTGACTGTAACAGTGCTACATTTTTTTTACACAGGAATATTGTAATAAGGACAAAAATGGTGTCTACAGTTGTTAATAAGCCATAGGCACCTATAAATTAAAAGTACCTAAATCCACCACTGAAATGTAACGTTGGAACAACTGGTTTTAGACAGAAGGCAGCAGAAACTCATTTACACAAAAGTGAAAACAAAAGGTGCAAGGTTCTCTGAGGTATCAAAGTCAGAGCATGCGAGACTACAGTGGAAGAGAGTGGTCAGTCCTCAGAAATGATGCAAATTCAGATGCAGGAAGAACAGTATAACTCTCACTGAGTAAAGAAGATAGTACTTAAAAGGAGAGCTCTTGAATACTAGAACAAAGAAATATTGGAAGAAACAGAAGGCGGCAGGCAAACCACTAGTAGGAGAAATAAATGAATATATGCAGAATACCTTGTGAATGAAATACTGCTATAATAAAAAGGTATTGAGTAAATTTTCAGACAATGAAAACCCTGTGTGGAAATTGAAAAAAAAGAAGTCAGCAAGCTCAAAGCAAAAATGGGAAAATGCTAACGAGGGAGAATTAACAGAAAGAGTATTTAAAAAAAATCCTCTTCCGAGCCCAGTTTTATCCCAGTACCACCTGTTTTGCTGACTTTGAGCAGCTGTCTGCTAAGTAGTGTGTCCCAACTGGATGTAAATTGTGTGTTATAGTTAAGAAACGGCAAGTAATGTTGCATTATGAGACTGTCACGTAAAAGCACATATGCCTTTATGTGAGTTTGTAGGACAGATAAGTGACTTCAAAGTAGCATTCAGCTGGAACAAAGGTTAGATCAGCCACTGGTGTTCCCTGTGCTGTTCGTTGCTACCATAATTGATGCCACCCGTCCAAAGAAAGTCTATGAAACCTCGATGCAGACTGTGTTGCTGATACTATTGTAGTCCATAATATCTTTAGAGAGATGCTCTTGTCTGGCAAAAGAGCAGGCCAGGTAGGCTAAACATCAGTTGTGTTAAAATGTATACCTGCAGCTGCCTCTAGAGGTACTTTACCTAAAAAACATCCAGGCATGAACAACAGAGAGGTCAACCTTTATACTAGAAAGCAATTGAAAGCTGCAACAAAAGCCAAAAGTCTGGCTTTTTTCACAGTAATTGATAGTTAATGATTTTAGCTTTGATTTTGTTTCCTGAGTTCTCTATGGTAAAACAAGGATAACAGTATTTTCTCTTTTTACAGATAAGGAATATTTTTGTAGGAAACATTACAGTTGTATGAATTTAGTGTAAAGTGCAAAGTTTCATAGGACACTGTAGAAGTAAAAATAAGGCTTAAGGAAAAGGAAGAAAAGAGCCCTAATTTTTATTTCCTACCTTTTGAATCCTCGACTTTGCAACTTCAGTGGTCTTGTTACACATGATGTTGGTTTATTTGGATGCAACGAGAATATAGTTAGGGCTGCTCTAATTTTTTATACCTCAGTTACTGTGGTTGTGTGTGTCTGCCTCAAACTATGTCCGATGGTCTTATTTTACCAGAGTCCCTAAGAATGAAATTGTCTTCCTTATTGGTCCTTGTCTAGAAACTAAACACCTAGGTTATGTTATGGGGCCAGGTTTCCCCCCTCTAGCTTTTGAGTATTTTATGAGCTGAGGTTTGGTGATGCTTGTATAAAACCTATTCCTTTGGTGGTATTGAGTGTTTTGTCCTGGGGATATTTTATCTTCTTTTGAATTAGGTAAGTATTCTATTGAGGTAACTTGTGATTACTACAAAATATAAAATATGAGATCAATTTGATACATCAATCTATATAACACTTTGTAGTCCTTATATTGCACCAGCTGCTGAACAATTCAAACTATAGGAAGCTTGTTCAGAAAACGAATTTTAGATAACCATGGTGAAGTACCAAGCAGAGTGGTTTAAGTCTTCCACTTGTATGTTAAGTATGATTTCAAACTGGGTCAATAGGTTGGATCAAAATGGATTTTAATTTTAAAATAAAAGGTTCTCTGCTAATACAAAGCAAATGTACCAAATTTCAATTTCATCTTCAGAAACTGAATAATTAAATAATGAGATGGATGGCAGGCAACAGGAACAAATTTCTGCAAAGTCTGACACTTTATGACTTGCTTGGATTTTCCTTTTGAGGCAATCTGTCCCTGCAGTATTTTATTAATTTACAATCTTGCTTATATTATTTATATTATTAATTAAAAATTCAGGAATGTTATTGGAGTATTATGTTATTATTAGGAGCATTGTTGTTTTAATTTTATTTTTTTTACAGGTGGAGAACTGGGGCACAGAAAGACACTAAGAATTTGGCAGACGAATGGGGCACTGTACAGTACATGTAGGGTGTGATCTTGCAGCATAGATTGGCTGCTCTTAGGCTATTTATTCATCAGTCATTGTACAAAGCTTACAACGTCTCAGCTTCATACTGTGGTATATGAATACACTGTGCATACACATAAAAGTCAACATTATTTATAGATTAGTTCTGGTTAGAAAGATGTTATGCTATCTAAATAGTGGAAAGCAAGACAAACAAGTAATGTTTCAGGAACTGTACACTGATTTGTTTTACAAAGAAAAGATATCTGCTTATTGAGCTGCTATCAGAGAGCAGCCAGTTTGCTGTAGGTTCATATTCTCCTTTCTTGTCAGTAATTCATTGTCTTTGCTTACTCAGGAGACTTCTACAAAGGAAGCAAACCCCTGTCAGTTCACTCTAGTCAGTGTTCAGTCTCCTCAAAATTAACCTCCCCACATTTGGAAGACTACAGCACTAAAAAATAAAAGCCTGTGGTAATCTGCGCTATCCTAGGAAAAGCCCAGCCTCTTAAGCCCTCAGTTTGAAATAACCATTGTGAGTCATTTGCCAGATGGGCCTTATTCCAAAGGGTTACAGCTTTTTTTCTTATTTGAAGGATGTAGAAGTTTGCACAGGAGCTGACTGTTTCTCTGGATTTGTGAAGAAGGGTTAGCGCAGCACATTTGCACATAAAACTGCATATATGCTGTTGGACCTAAGTCAGAGGTCACAGGTACACTGTGTAGTTAATTTCTGCTTGCAAAATTTGACTGTCTGGGACTGTAGAGGCCTCTTGTCAGTCCCACGCTTCAGGCTTCCAGCTTCCTAAATCCTGGCAAAAGCTGTGGAGAAAATGGTCTAAAAATAAAGTTAAAAGAATCTGGATAACATTTCCAATGATTGTCATCTATCCATACATATGGGTAGAATTCTTCAGCTGAAAATGCATATGACATATTTATGGGTACCAGTTGCTCCTAGGGAGATTCCAGTTGGACACAAAAGGAACATTTTTCATAGGGAGAACAATCAGCCATTGGAATAATCTGGCCAGGGAAGTGGTGGATTCCCCAACATTGAACACTTTTTAAGATTTGGCTGGACAGGGTGCTGGGCCATCTTGTCTAGACTGTGCTTTTGCCAAGGAAGGTTGGACCAGATAATCCTTGAGGTCACTTCCAACCTGATATTCTATGATTCTGTGATTCTATGATGACGACTTCTGCATTTGGAACAGTCCTCCTTTGCTCAGATGCACACTCAGACACTGATCCAGCCCAGTTTGCAGAAAACACTATCCTGAAAGTATAGACAGGTGTCACTTTTTTTTTTAATGCTTTTAGCTAAAATGGTAGATATGATAGCTTTTTAAGAAGTAACGATACAAGATGCTCTTTGTTCATTATTTCAAACACTGAGTGAAGACTGTCTCTTTTCTAGGCTGAAATCTTGTACCGTTTTATATTGATCTGTAATTTCATATATAGTTCCCTTGAAATAATTGGATTGCTGATAAAATAAAATGCAGCCTGAATAGGAATAATATAATGTAGTGCCAACAAAAAGCTGTGCAGTATGACATATGTAAATGGTTAAGACATATTTTGGTTATCCAGTAATTATTAATGTTTGTACATCAGATGTATATTTTAATATAAACAGGTTCAGAGGGGAAAACAACAACAGTATGGAACAGTGTATAGACTATCCACAAACAGAAGGACAGAGAAGACCTGCTGTTTAAAAAAAAAAAAGGAAAGAAAAAAAAGTGCTGCATATACAGATCCTCAGTCAGCGTGAATGGCATTAACAAAGGATTCGTTTGAACGGATTAAGTGGCTTATCACAGCTGCCTGGTGAGTTTTACAGATCACTAAATTTTTTAACTAGAGTCATTGAGATATATTTTTAGCTATCAATTTAACAGTAATAAGAAATCACCAGTTAAATCATTTGTAGCCTTTCAAATTTTATAAGCGTATGCAATCATTTATTGTATTTGATTTTATTTTCTGGTCTATAAGTTTATACCATTTAAATTTCAGGTACTACACTATTTAAATAGTAGGAAACAGGACCTATAATTCTGAGTCTGTTTTAAGAGGAAAGATATTCCTACATTCTAGTGATGAACATACTTGGAGAAGAAAAAGTAATGACCAACTCAAACCTGAATGCCTGTTCCAGAATAATTTTGCAGGTGAGGGAGAATTATTAAAAGGCATGAAGAAAACTTTTAGAGACTATGATGGAAATACCTGCTAGCAGCTGTGGCATGAGTTCTTTCTGTAGGAAAATGATCCTTCAGAGAAGATTAGGATCAATGTGGCCAGGAATTTTCAGAGTGGTGTGTGGGATCAATGATTCCATCTCTGTAATATTTTCTAGGAAAAGTCAGTGCAGTTTTACTTCTTGCTTGAGGTCTTTATAAAACTTCATGCACCAAGCTCTTTAGGAATGTGAAATTATGCTTTTCTACCTGAGAACCTGGCCCAGCAACTGCACCTTGCTTGAACCTGACACCCTCACTGCTAGGCAGTCTTCCGTTGTGCTAATATGCCTGAACTCTCTCCAGTGTCTTTTTCATGTTTATTTGGCTTGTGCAGACCCAGGTTACTTGTTATTCAGGTGTTCCCCATGTCTCCAAGATAGCTCTTCTAGCATTTTTTCTGCATTATTTGTGAATGACTTACCTCTAACAGTCTTGCGCTGATTTGAGTACATAGGCAATGTCTATCTGGCTTGAGGAGGCAGGGATTTTGAAATGACAGAGAACATCTGGCAAACACATGCCTATCGTGTATGACCGGAAAAAGGGAAGACTGCAGTGTCATGCAGCAAGAACAGCATCATCAGATTTCCATTTCAGTTTTGCAAGGGCTTCATGAGAAGTTGGCATTTTCTTAAATGAAAAATAACTCACACCTGGCCAATGTTGATACGAGAAAAAAATATTTCCACAGTCTGTCTGCAAGTTTAGATGGTTAGAAGCAAAAATGGCCTTAAATTAGTAACGAAATCACAAACCAATGCTATTGCCTGTAACCAGGTTGAAGTGTTCCTGTGAAGTTAAATTCTTTCTACACAAACTTATTTGATGCATTAAAGGATGAACTATACTGGGATGCACATACCTTCTCCACCATTTACTGCTATAGCTGATCATCTGGCAATCTCACATTGTTTAATCAGTCCTTTGTTTCTCATTTGGAAAGAGGCAGTCCGAGCTTCTGTCTTCAGTTGCCACTAATTATTTTAATAAATTTTTTTTTTCTATAAAATCGGTGTATTTGGGAAAAAGTAGCAGGCAAGACAGGTTTAAGAAGTATATAGGGTAAATGCACATAAATGGCTAAACTATCTCAATAGAGCTTTGGAAAATTTACTAAATGCCTAAATATATGCAGGGTTGGACTAATTTTGATACAGGCTTCACTGTAGCCTGGAGAATAACACACAGTAGTCTATAAATTATGGCTGTATCTAATTTATCATTTCATATAATGAGTGAGCACCTTAGTTAATAATGATGTTAGTATTAATAATCATTTATAATAATGCTTATTTCCTGTATTGCTGCAGAAGTTTTGGGCTACCTTTTTATTTTACTTTATCTTCTTTTTTTGCATGTGTAAATCATAAACAACGTGATTTCAACTTTATAATCCATCACTAGCAATGGTTGGCATGGAGCTGGGCTTCCCCAGCAGCTGCTCATGCGGCTATTTTGAGTACTGCTTTGCTCCCTGCCTTTTCTCTCTCTCTGACCAAAAGAAAACAGCACCAGTTAACTCATTTTGAGGCAGGTGCACATGACCTCCATCTCTGCTCAGTCTTCACCTCATGGTGTCTGTGGAGATGCAGAAATCTGTCTGGAATGGTTTCTCCCTGGCCATTACTAATTGTGAGATTGGAAATAGGTTACGAGGGGGAAGTTACAAGGACTTTTACACGGTCTTATTCGTGCTTATCTGTTTGTACTCAATCTCACGAATCCAAAAAGACATATAGCATGTGCTGACCATTTCTTGATCATGCATACGCCTTATAAATATACTCTTTCTAAAGAATCACCCCAAACAGGACTTAATCACGTGTACACACTTATCACGTTCTAGAGGCTACATTTTTTTGAAGGTTGGGTGTTGGAAGTTTAGATTTAATTTAGCTTTCTCCTTCTTTTAAATCAGGTGGCTGCTGATTGTTTTTTCAGCACAAGAAATTGACGGGGTAAGTGACATTGATATTTACTTTATACAGGTGATAGATAGGATGTAAATTCATACAAGTAACACTATATAAGGCCAAAATGACCTATAGTTCTATGGGAAAACTGTGATGGTTGTTTCAGTATTTCTGCAGTTTCTTGCTGTTCCTGTTGCTCAGCTTAACTATTTTGTGATTTTCTCCTTTGGATTCTTCTAGGTTTTAACTTCGGCATCTTTAGATGCTGTCGGAAAGCTGCATGTATAAGAACCTCTCTCATGCACTGAGTCTGTTTCCTTCCTCATGAAGTCACTTTAATGGCTCTACATTATAGCACATATCATACTCATTCTAGCTTTCAAGCCATTCTCTGTATGTTAACCTAGATCTTAAACTGGCTTCCCGTCTCTCTGAAGCTAAAATTTCACATATAATAGAGTCTCAGTATCTATGTTATTTTCCTCTCTGTACTGTCCTCCATATTAACCCTATGCTTGCAATTCCATCACTGAAATTTCTTTCAAGTCCTTCCTATTAGTTTCTTTCAAATATTTAAAAGCTTGTTTTTATTGTTTTTTTTCCCTAAAGTCATACCTTTTTAGTTGAAATGTTGAAAACTGCATTTTTTTTAAAAAATAAATGTGTTAAATTAGAACAAAGGGTAACAGCTTACATGTTATTAGAAACTTGCATTCCATTGACATTCCAGTAGAGGCAAGTTTTTAATAACTAGGTGGGAGACTAGCGTGGCGTAGATTACTAATTTCATGGGAAATCCAATGTGTGAAAGAGAAGCCGTCTTTGAGAGAGACCATCATACTCTCTTGTTCTGAGGTTTGGGAGTACCAGATATTCTAAAAATACTGTAGATAGAAAGAACAGAATTCTTCCTCCTTAACTGATACTTGTCAGTGTTTTCTCCTTGAAAAATTGAAGTATGAATCTATTGTGTTCTGGTGGTTATTAAAACCAGTAACAAAACAATGTTGACCTTGATAAAAATGAAACCCACACTGAGCAAATATTTTCATGTTATCACTGTTTACTTGTCTACCTAAATTATTCTTAAACCTTTTAAGTCCTTGTCATCCGTTTTGAAACCACTGTGATCATTTACACAATTTTGCCAAAAAAATAATGTCACCTAGTGGACATTCCAGCCATCTATGTGAGTTTGTAAATGCACATGTTGGGTATAATTGTTATATGTTTAATACTACACATTGGGAAAGAGAAAAGAATAAGAAGATCATGTTCACTTACCACACAATAAATTAAAACACAACAAAAGGTAAGTTCCCTAGTTTCTCCTTGGATACTCTTTTTTTCCTCATTGCAATTTGATGAAACAAAGTAGTCTTTTCTTTGCTATTAAGAGGACAATGACAGAAAGTTTTCATACAAGAAATAAGTAAATCAATGATAGGCAATGCATAATTACACCATGCACATACTTCTTTTTCATTTAATAGACAAGAATTAAATACAAGGCTTTATCGCTGAGCGGGCTTGTTGCTCTTCAGCCTGTTTTGCCTTTTATTATTTAATCATCATTAAACAATCTCCTAACCTAATTGTGATGGGATACAAACTCCACATTATTACAAATTAAATTCTGACTATGTTAAAATATTTCTAGATGCAGCCTATTTCCTCAGTTGTATTTAGCTGTAATATTTGGCATTACTTAAGGTAACTTGCACGTAATATCTTTCACCTTGTGCAGCAACAGTAACAAGGTTTTGCTTATTGTCTCTATTTTGCCAGTATGTTTATGCTGCTGAGAGGTCCAAAAGGTTAGGAGGGTTTCAAATGTAGTATTGGTGTGTGTATTCTATTAAGCAAGCATTGGAAAAGGTGCATGTGTCAAGCTGAAGACCTACACAGTATTCTGATATTTGCTGCTATGCCAAGTTTCTTCATCACCAGGAAATTGCCCTGTGGGCATGCAAGGGTAGCCAAATCTTTTGCCTTAAAAATCATCTAATTGGACAAAATGTCCAGTTGACAATATTTGATGAAGTGATTGTTGTCTGTTCCGTATTAATAAATCCATAAACTTTTAATTTTTAGGGAGGATATGCATATATTGACCCTTGTGGGGGACAGGATTGTTCAGTTTGCCGGTGCTTTCCAGAAAAAGGATCAAGAGTAAGTGATGATTAGAACTAATGATAATTAGTGTTATAACTACTGTTCATTTTGTGCACATTGCTATTCTTTAAAATTAATATGCTTGACGTAAATCAAGAAATCAATGTTCAATAAATCAATATTCAGACATAAACAAGTCTCAATATAGCAAACTATCATAATTCTCTCACTGGTATGAAGTATAGCTATCATTGAAGGAAGTTAAGATTGTAAACAGGTTTGCTGTAAATTAGGTTTGTAATAATCATGGTGCCTTTTTTGTGTTAAGAATTCTTTGAGATCAGTCTAGTAGTTAGATAGTAGTTAGATAAAGGTCATTCTTAATATATATTATTAAGTTTAGAAATCTATGCTGGTATTCTGGATTGGTTAAAAGAGAATGTCTCTGCCATTTACCAGTTTTATGAGATCTTAGGTGTTTCTTATTTGGGTTAGGTGATTCTGAAAAGCTTTAATTTACTAGCTTAATGCACTAAGGAAAAAAAAATAAAATCTGAATTGTCCTTGCCTTATATAAATAATTATAAAACATTGAATGAAGCAAAGGCATTTTCATATTATACACTCAAATTAATAACTGTGAGTGTTGCCATTTGTTAGTTGAAATATAGTCCAGTGAGGGCTAGTTTATCTTGGCTGTTTTTTCTCAAAATACATCTCTATATAGTGATAGCAAACAATTTAAACATTACATGAGGAAAGTACTTATTTAGCTACATGCTCTGATTAGTGTACAACTGAAAATTGTCAGTTAGTGATGGAAATTACTTTCTTTCAAATTACTAATGTTAAAGTTTAGGGTTAGAAAGCTTGAACATGGTGGAGCGGTTTTTAGAAGAGCTGCATGCCTCATTTTTTTGTGTACAACCTGAGTCTCCACAAAAGCAAGATGCACCTTTTCCTTCCTGTGCTTCTGCAGTTAGCTGCGTGCTTTGCTGTGTCATGATCACTGCCCTGGTGTCCTTGGATCCTATCCTAATCCGCCAGGATTATGTCTATATGAAAGTCCCCCATGCCATAGGTTTTTCATAATAGAGGCCTAGGATGCGTCTATCTCTGTAACATTGTGTTAACAAAAGGGCATCCCAGGAAAAGTATTTTGACTAGCAGCATTGCAGTGTCTCTCTGAATAGACTGTTTTGGATACCAAAAACCTCATCTGAAGTGCCATTTAAAAACAACTGACTTTGAAACTAGAGGAAATTTCCCTGATTCTGGTTCTCTCTCAGTAGCTTGGAAGTTCTGAATTACATGCCCATAATCAGTCAATAGTAAATACTCGCTGCAGTTGTTACGGCTCTTTCCTAAGCTGTCCTCCCCACCACAGGTAAACTGAACTATGAACATTTGCAATTAGTTTTCTAAGTACTTCCAAAGATTTGGACCTAAGTGCCAAATAAAAGTGTAATAAACATTTCAAAATAAATTTAATGTCATTATGCAAATGTAAGTCTGAGAGTTGTACAGTTTTCTGAAACAGCTCTGAAATACATATGCACACAGATAGATAAAGTCTCTCCAATGTAATATGGATTTATATTTCAAGCAATCATTTTTATTAATCAATATGCAAGAAGTACATGTCAGACCCTAAATGAAATATGGCTTAACTAAACACCACTTCAAATAGATTGTTGCAAATGTTTTCTATACTAATGTATGGTGCTGAATTATTTTCTATAGGATTACTTTTTTTTTTTCATCCTACAATCCTGTTGATTTCTGAACTTTGCTGTGTTCTGCCTTTACACTCTGACACACTAACGTTGCTTTCCTAGCTTTTGTGGAGACTACCCATTACAAAATAAAAGATTTGTTTATCTTATTGTTAGCTTCCTAGAATGCGAAACATTTGCTTTATCTACTTTTCTGTCTGAATCCTGCTCCCAGGCTGGTTCCTCAAATTTTTGTGTTTTCCTTAATCCTGTCTTTAAAGTGCAAGAAATAATAGTTGAAAGCCTCTGGCATTGTACAGTATTCAAGCCTAAAATTTCAGAACTGTACGGTTTATCAAATAGTCCTTCTCTGTAAAGAAGTTGACATAAGGGCAACAGTATGAATTTGGTTGCTTTGCACCATATTTTTTCCGTTTTCACTATTTCGCATAGGCTAGCTGTTAAAATTAAGGATGAGCTGGCCCCCTCAGCAAACATTTGCTGAAAGTGATTCTACAAAATTCATGTACATGCTGGCAAAAGGCAATAGAACAATAATCTCATCCAGACCAGCTGGAAAGCCAACCTTATAGCAGCCCTCAATGTTAACAAGTCTTTATTCAGCTCTGTTAAACCAACTGCAGTATCAGGGGCTTTTGCATAGGCTGAATGAGAAAGACAGCGTCTGGGTGAGCTAGATCAGTATATGTATTGAGTTACATTGATATATGTAGGCCAGTCCACCTATTTTTTATTTTTACTTTTTATTTTTTAATCTTTTTTTACCACAGGGAGTCAGATGTAGGGGATTCCCTTCGTGATCTTTCACTGAACACGGTAATCTAAGATTTACAGGGGAGCAAGGGCAAATTGTCTCATTATTGTACTACATAGGTATCATCTATGTTAGAAACACACAAGGTCAGAACTATTATGAATTGATTAAACATGTTATTCAAACTCTTCCAAGAACTGCAACCAAATCCTTCATTAGACTAGTTGGAACATGACCATTCACATGTTATTCTGAATCTTTGTTGTTGGCTGAATACTCCCAAATAGAGTTACAATTTCAATGGAAAGTTTCTGTTAACTTTTATCTCCCCTAAAAAGTGCACTAGAGGAGAAGCTATTTAGCAAAATGCATTATTTGTAATACACCTGGTGGAATGTGTAGGAATTATTATCCATATGAATAACACTCATTGTATCATAACGTAGACTTCGTGCTAGATAGATGTCATAGGTCCAACTTAAAAGTAATGATTTAACATCTGAATACGAACCTAAGCAGTTTGTTTTGCACATTGCTAATGGTCACTTCCCTACATCCTTCTCCACACACTAATGAAAAGGAGATTTTTAGACAAGTCAGAATATCTATCTGCTGATAAAATAGCAGTTGTCTAGTTTCAAAGTTAAGGTGTGCCCATCTAATAAGGGTTTCACTTTGTTATCAGACAGATTTTTGTTGACATATAAAACACTATGACGGGTATTTGATGACATGCCATTTTACAGATTTTGGAATGTTAGTTTCCTTTTTAGACTTTCAGTGGAAGCATTCCCCACAGGAAATGTAGCTAGTAAAGTGAACGAACAAGTTATTTCCGTTTGGAGCTGACCTATAGTCAATCCATAAGAAAGATTTCTACTAAAATTAAGGTAGAACAAAAGTTTTTAGAGCTGATATAAATCATCTTTGTTTATTTGTAATTACCAATGACAAGTAAATTGTGTTCACATTTTGTAAAACTAAAAACATTATAAGGTGCATATGACATAACTGCAGCCCTTATTTTTAACATCTCTCCATTAAAATAGTAAAAAAAACAGGGTAATAAGAGAATAGACATCTAAAAAACTCCTAAATATATTTAGGTTTATGAGTTAAGTAGAATGGCGGTCAGGAGTGTGGTATACTCTGAAGTTTTCATAGGAAAGTAGGACCTCAAATCTTGCCCTACTGGTTTAGGCATAATGACCTTTCTTTCTACCCATTTTTTTAATATGGTTTAAATATGATTAATTAAAGCTATGGTTACCAGGACAGCATAAGAAAACTGTGCAGCTGTGAATGCAATGGGAATTAAGACTTTGCCCTCTAGTTGCCCATTTGAAAATCTTTTAGATGCCAACATAGAAAGCCTTCTTCATTATAAGTGGACAAGATAATTGAGGTTTTAGCTAGAGAAAAGATGACCATGGGAGTAAGAAAAGGAAACTGCCATGGCCTTACTTGAATGCATTGAAATTGGGCAAGTTGGAAGAAAAGTAGAAGCAAATACCTGAAATTTTGTTTAATATTTATATAAACCCACTATACTTATGCATTGGTTGCTATATTGGGTTTTAGAAGAGCTTGTATACCTGTTTTTGTTACCTTAGATAACTTTGTGCTATAAACAGATTTGCACTACTATTCATTAGCAAGAAATCACTGTCTGAAAAACATTCTGGTCACTATTGCTAGTAGTATATCCCATTCTGATATCATTACAGTTGTCCACATCGCAATGAAAGTTTGACTTCCGTTTAATTGTGATTACAGCCTTGTTGGAATTAATTTTATGTTATACTATTTATCTCTTGATCTCATGTCACAACTCAAAAGGACTCTTTCTTCCATAGGACACCATTAAACTGTGCTGTTAAATCTCTGCGCATACTGTATGCTACTATACATATTCATTTAAGAACTGTAGAACAGATAAATAAGAGGAGAAAGTAATTGGTGAAAGTATATGGGCCAGTAAGTGGTTCTGCATGATCCTTGGTGCCAGCCCAGAACAACTGAGACTTTCTCCTTTTCTTCTTTCCCAGTCAAGATGTATGGTCTTCCAGGAGGCAGTAGCATTCAATGTTTTTAATCAGAGGCAAACAGCAACCTCATTGTTTTAGATTTTTTTTTTTTCCACCTCCTGCTTCCTCTGTGGTCCCCCAATGAAGTTTGTGATTTTAATTTTCTCCTGATACGTCAAACCGACAGTGAAACCTTTCCTCCATTTCCCCCTCTTTTTCTAACTTGGAAGGTACTTTCCTTGATAACTCCTGCAGTACTGTATCAGAGGCCTCCAAAAATGCTGGCTGCTCTAACTGAATTTAGATTTAAAAAAGTTTGCAGTTAGCACTGACCGATTGTAAACCTGTCCTGTGCCGACCCCAGGGTTTGATCCCGTTCAATTCCTTTGGCTTTGTTTATAGAATTAAGTAGATTTAGAAAGCAAGCATCTATTCATGACCGAACCTGATCTAGCTTCTATGAGATCATGTGAAATGCCTGGAGCAAAGTAATAAATATAACTCAGCGAGACCAATGTTCGTTCTTTTGCAAATTGAAGCAAGTGGCCTATTTTCATACTAGTGTAGGAGAGAACCTAGCAAACAGAAATTTTAGAGGGAGATCTCACATTTTCTGGCATATGAGGCGTAAGGAGTAAGCATTCACAAGAGATACTAAGTCAGTTGGTTGTCATAGGTAAGTTAGAAAGTCAACTGATATATACTTCTGGGCAGTGGGGTAAGAATGGTGAAATTTAACTCTACAGTAGGTCTGTCTCCTGGCATCACTTCTCTTGTAACAGATCTCCCTAACAGATCTTGTGGGTTGTCACATCTCCCTAGTAGATCCTGTGGGTTAACTGAGTTCCATTTACAGCACAATGTAAACATATTTAAGATTCGTTAACTGGGAAACTGCAAATTCTGTCTGTTTTGGGGAGTAAAAGGCATCTATTAAATCACACTTTTTCACCTGCCAGTATGCAATGGCAGTCTGTCATTCACATGGAATATCCAGCACTTGTATTTGAATTTTCAAGCTGCACACTTGGGAAATGAACATGTAAAATCCATCTACTTGATCTCAAATACATGTGCTTAGTTGAATCCACCATCAGAGATGTATGCATACTAGCATCTATGGAAACCCAGATCTCTCCCACTATTTGCCTCATACTTGTTGATCATTTTTCCCAGTATATTAGCTATGATACAGTTTTAGAATAGAAGATTCCTGAGACCAGTTATACATTTCTGTAGTATTTCTATTGCATTTCACTTACATTCACTGAGAACCATGGAAAAACAGACCTAAAGAAATGAGACCCCACACATTTTTTTATAACTGGGCAGAGCAGTAGACAGTCCTCTGGCTCCAGAAGTTAGGATTTTAACTCGTAGGGAATGGATCCTGCTTACCAGAATGTGGACTAGGAACAGGATCACTCCATTCTCCTCAGTGTAAGGTCTCTTTGAGGCTGTTCTTCATATACAATGTCCAGCTACAGCATCTTAAATAAGCATTTTTCATATTAGACGTGTTTCCAAATTTTTCAAAAGTTTTGATCTTGTTAAATTATCCCTCCTTTTGTTCTTGAGCATCTTTCTTTCCATAATACTTTTGGTTCCCCTGTCCCACCATACTAAAAAGAAGTTTTTCTCAGTTACTGCAGGTTAGCAAGCTTTTCCACATCAGGCAAGACAAAACTCTACAAAATCATTCTTTTTCATAGATTTGAATCAAGCAAAAATTGCCAATCGGTGACTTTTTCAATAAAATGAATCAAAGCAAAAGTTAATTTTATTTCATTAGCTAATCTGATGTTAATTATTTGTGGTCTAAAATGCTCTATTTTCATCTCTCTGCTTTCAACTATTAACAGTGTTTCTTAGAATTTCAGTGCCAAATTCTCGCTTGTACAGTGTTTGTTTAACAATAGTGACACCCACTGGCTTATTGGATACTTTCTTTTTTCATGGTTGCACAGGGTTAAAACACAAAACAAAAAGTACAGTGTGAAAAATGTTTTCAGCACTTCACTGTGATTTGTTGTGCTTCAGTGAAGTATCACTGTGAATACTAAGCTGCATTATCAGGTCCTATGTTCCTCTAGCATATTGGATCATTGAAAAATATGTTAAAAGAGCACAGAATTTTTCAATAGCTTGCAGCATGATCCAGATGCTGAGAAAAGTCAAACACTAAGCATTACTATTGCATGTAATTGGCTCAAAATCTGACTGAAAAAAAAAGCTATCTAATACTGAAAAGTCATTATGTGATCTGCTATTTCTGAACAAACTGAGGATAAAGTACGTGCCATATGCTAGTCTGACTCACTGTTTAACCCACAGTCACAGAAAAAAATTTTCTCTATTAAGGACAAGAGAGTGGATTTAATGCCAAGTTGTGTGCTTTCTCAGATTTATCTCATCTTGATAAAGTTAATATTTAGAAGGTTTATTTTGGAGCCTTGACTTACAGTGAAAATGGTTTTGGTCCCAATCCTACACAGTTACAGTGAAGGAGTGGAAACTTCCGAGAATGGACACCCCTACAAGCCCTGGAAGCTGTGGCTTTGCTGTGTAATAGACCTGCTCTTCCAAAAGGGGAGAGGACATGGGTGGAGCTTAGAGTAGGGGCAGATGCTCCCACCTCACTAAGAAAATTACAAAAGAAGACATCTGTCTGCAAATGCCTTCGTGTGCACTCCTCTGTTACCCCCCCAAACTGCTCTACTTTCCTCCCTTTCTCTGTCCTGCTGCTGATAAAATGAGGAAGACTGGTTACAACCGAGAGTCTAGTGCAGAATGAAAAAGAGCACAATATTTTTTGCCTACAGTCTGATTCTGTGGAGTTGCTGGGCATTTTCATTTTTGTTCATGTGAACAGAAGGTAGATGCATTTCACATATCACTGGTACATCCACATAGCCTGTAACATAGGGTACTGTCCTAATTGAAGGCAATAATTGGACTTCTTTTGACTTTATCGATAATGAGAAGCAAGACAGAATTCATTCTAATAGCATGAACCTGTTTTTTGATTCCCAATTAAGACTCCTTTAAAACATTGTGCTTTCAGACGGTTAGGTGCTCAGGGCACTAAAAATCAGGTGCTCTTTGGTGTATCAGGCAACCAAAAAGAGTAATTCCAAATAACCTTGGCCATTGCCTTTTCCAAACAGTATTAAATGCTTTGCTGCATGATTCTGAAGTATTTGCAGTCTGACTCTTAAGGAAGCATACTTAATTAAAAACAATATAGTCTTGTTTTGTCAAAAGTCAGTTTCTTACTGCAGGTCAAGCCCAGGATATGCTAAAATAACAGACCATAGTCTTGGCATGGGTAGTTCCTGACCTAGACAATTAACAAGGCATTGAAATCCTAAAGGAATTTATTGGCATCAGATGGCAGAGCAGGCATAATATTCTGTTCGTTTTAACTGAGTTAATTTGTCATTTCCACATGAGCATGACTACCTTCATCCTCTTTATTTGTACAGCTGTCCTGAGACTGTAATGCTGTGGTAGTCACATTGGATGGGCACAAATAATAGATGTGATAATAGATGTTATGACATGGTATCAGTTTGGTCTTAACAAAGCTCCCAGTCATTATCAGTCTTTGAGCTGAAAGAAAGAGAGACAATCCACCAGCTTCACATGGCATGCTAAAGTTCTATCAGCTGTCAAACCTATTGTGAATTCTGGATTCAGTGACTCTGATTTATGACATCACTACCTCCTACTGAAGACATAAACTGTGGAGTCAATTAAATTTACAGGGTAGCAACTAAGGAAGACATTTTATCAGCCTAAAGGACTACATGTCCTGGAAGTATTTATTGGTTAATTATGATAGATAATTACCATGGAATTAACACAGTGTCTTAGCTTTTTTCTGAGTACTATCAAAATCATGTTTCTTCAACTGTCCAAAGGATATAACATGATTTGAAAATTTTCTCTTTCAACTCTTGAATGCAGAGCATATACACTATGAATTAAAAATATTTAAATTGCTGCAGAAACTTGTCAACAAAATGCATTGTTGAGACAAAGGCATTAGAGCATTGGTGAGAAAAATCTTGTGCCTTTTTTTTTTCCTGCTGATGAATGTTGCATTTTGCATGGTAACAGCTAGTTCAGTGTACTAAAAAAACCACACCGCTTCCAGTAGAGTGAATGCTTCAAACAGTTACTATAGTATTAGTCTCATTCATTTCACTTTCCTTATACTCAAAATTATGCTTTAATTAAAATGGTTGTCCACTCTTTTTTTGTCAAGTATTTAAAGGGTGTAATAGCTGCTTTAGGAGTACTTCAATGAATAAATTCAGTTTTACAACAGTGGATGTGCAGTGCACTGCCAATAGACAGGCTGCGATTGTTCATGCAAGCAAATACTCAAATTAAACACCCAGAATCCTGACTGTCCATTCATTGTTAACAAGGATGCAAACTCAGCAGATTTTAATACTAGTAGACCTTAATTTGCATAATATTTTACACTGCTCAAATTATGGTATCAAGAAAATTGTAACTGTTGCTGAAGACATGCTGATTCTGCCCTGGTATTTTTACCAGTGACTTCACTGGAAGCAGGATCAAGGTTTAAGCGAGAGGAACCAGTAATGGCAAAGAGAACACGAGTTATAGGAGGATACTTTTTCACGTAGTCCTTATTTGCAAGTGTAGGACTTCTTTTCCTAGCCCCTGGACTAAATTCTTGTTCATAGCTTCAGGGCCGGTGGTGATCCAGTCCTGGTTCCAGTAAAGCATAAGCCTATGGTATATTCCTGTTCCAAGCATGTAGTGAGTTACTTTCTCATTACTGTTTCTTTGCTAATTTGATTGGATGATGAACACCATACATTCCTTCCCTTCATGTCCAACTGTTAAATCACACTGAGTATATTGACATATTTTAAGAGATAAATAGAGAATAAATAAAAAGAAAAAGAGTTTTAGGTCCCTGCTTGCAATTCACAAGATAAGATTTTGTTCAGATTCAGTCTGGTGAAATGTTTACAGTGAGAAGCAAGGAATTTAGTTCTGTTGCTTCAACATTATTTGATTCATGAAGCTAACATATCTGCTTACAATCACCTTCGATTTCTGTCATTTTGTTTTCCTTCAGTCCATTCATAGGAATAAACATATGGTCTGTCATTTCTGTGAATGGAGGTTGCACTGGAATATCCTTTACTGCCCTCAAGTGGTCTTAGAGCCATATGCTTTTCTTGGGGCTGCATGGGGCTCCATTTTGCTCTCTTTTTTAATAATGTGGTATAATTGATTGATGAATTCTGAAAAGAAAGCAAAACATTCTTCAGTTGGGAAACAAAACAAGTTATAGCTAAACAAAGATAATGATACAGAATAAAAAAGATGAGTAAGAGAAATAAAGACCTGTAAATATGCAGATTTGTAGGGTGAAAGTGTAGACAGCTCACACGTGAAGTCTGAAAAACATATGATGCTCAGTGGAATCTCATGCTTGCAGAAGGTGATACTTACATTGGTAGAGCCAGGAAGACTTGCAATTTATCCCAGGCGTCTCAGAGAGGTGGTGCTGGAGGCCTGATAAAGGTGAAAAGAAATTATCACATTGAGCAAGTTGTTAAATTTAAAGGCCATGTTCCCATAGCATCTAATGCATGGAACAGATCTGCAGGCTGTATAGCAAGCTGTTTAGAATCATGAGTACGTATACTTTATCTATACAGTCATCTCCAAAATGCTGCCTGCTGTGAGGTTTACAGCAGTAGTCATTAACTTCTTTGGATTCTTTTCAGGGTCAGCCTGGTGAGCTGGGAGCTCAGGGTCCGATTGGGTCTTTGGGATCTACAGGACCAGCTGGTCTGCCAGGGGAAAAAGGACGGAGAGGTGAGAATGGGCAGCCTGGGCCAGCTGGAGAAAAAGGTGATAAGGTAGGAAACACCATGGACAGCTCTTCTAGGTGTATACAGTATGTGATGTTAAATATTGGCAAGTGAAACAGAACCTGAATGATCAAAAAGCATTTGCCAAACTATACTCCTGCTCGCACAAAATTCACACTGAAATTAATTACAGCTTTCTTTGAAAAAAATGTTTCAGGGGATTTTTGCTGTGGGTTGCAAAATTAGAACTGTCAGAAGACATAAAATAAAATGAAACAAACCCAGTCGCCAGTTGTTACATAGCATGCCATTCTCCTTAACCTCAGAGGGCTGTGGGAGGAATGTGGAGCTGGAAGGAGGAATATAGTGCTTTTAAAAGTGCTGTACGCTAAACAGAATTTTATTAACAGTAATTAATTAATGGATTAATATTAATTAAATAATCCATAATTAATTTATGGATTATAAATTGCTGTTCAGGTCCATATCTTTCATAGCTGTACAATTCCTGTGCTTGGCTCTTGGTACTTTATATTGGTTTTAATGGTCTGATTCCACTGATCCTAGTGGATGACTGAAATCACTAATGTCAGTGTCTAACATAGCTGAAATGTAAGGCCCATAAATAGAAATTGTGCTGCTGGTATTATCAAAGCAGGAGCAGGGTTGTGAAATTACGTACAGAATTATTTTATAAGTTATAGGTAACTTCCCCTTCTCTGTCATTTTATAATCTTTGGAGAATGAATGAGTATTAGACATTTGTCCTGTACTGTACTGTTTGCTACATGGGTAGCTATTGGCACTAATCTCCTGCTAAGCACATATAAATTTTTTCAGATACGTATTTCTGACAATTATGGTTTTTGATTCATATTTCAAACAAGACTGATACTTTTTTCTCGCTATATAGTATCACATATTCTTGTTTTTCATTCTTTTTAAGAGTTAATGATCTCCGCAACTTTGTTTTTTCATGTCAACTGTTTTTAGGGCCCAACTGGAGTCCCGGGATTTCCTGGTTTAGATGGTGTTCCTGTATGTATTGAATAAATATTACTATATAAAAATTACAGCTTCTATAAAGTCGTAGCAACTCCTCTAGTAAAATAATACACTTAATAAATTGTTTGGCTTTACACCTATTGATATCATGTCACCTACAGAATTACATGTTTTGCAAAAATGTAAAATAGCCAGGTTAACTTCAACTGTGTTTACTATTGATAACAAACTCCAAAAAAACCCGGTGAGGTAAGTACCTAATTTTTATGCAGGAGTAGGGTGGTGAAGGTAGAGACTAACCCATGTCCATGCAGCATGTGTCAGTGCTAGGATTAAAAACAATGAGTTTGTTTTCCTCAGGCTCTATAGAAGGCTGTAGTCAGCTTGCAGCATTCTTAACTGCTCTGAAAGTATCTCAAATGATGTACTGTTTTCTGACCAAACATTCTGATTTTTGCTTGTAGTCCTTTTGCAGAAAAAAAAGAGCAACTGAGTCCCGTAATTTTAACCTGAATAGGGACTGAAGAAGGAAAGTGGGTCCTAAATATATCTTTAATAAGCATGTGATTATATAGTTTTCTGAATGTCTTCTTCAGTATGGAAATGCATGTGGTAAAAGAAAGATAGTATCTCTTAGATACAGTATTTGATCTCTTACATACAGTATTTGAAAAATGCTGTTTAGGAGAACTGAATTCCTATGCTGTTATTCAGTTCATATGGATCAAAGTTAAAATGTTGAATTTTGAATGTGAAAACAGAACCAGAAACTGAGTGGGTGTCTTAGCATCTGCTTCTCAGCTGTCCACACTTGACAATGGCACTGTTGCCAGAATGTCTATATAATGTAGAGATAACAAGTGCCACAAGGCACAAAAAAGAAGTGCTCCTAAGAAATGTATATTCTTTTTATGAAAAATGTTAATGAAAAAACAGTGTCCACAAATTGGGATGAAGAACCTTAAAGATAAGAAGAAGATAAAATTGACAAAAATATTTTAGGCAAACGGCCAGGATACTTTCCTGATGATTTTTGGAACTCCACCTCGCCCCCCCGCCCCCCACCCAAAAAAAAATTGGATCAAAATTACTAATTATTCTTTATAAAAATGTTTAATTCTGTCAAAATTATTTTTCCTCCAAAGGAAAGATCATTCCAAGGAAATCTCAGTGTTTGTATTGCCTAGTCTCTAATTTGCAGTAGAACTAACCCCTGTCTGGACATTGGTTAGTCCTTGCTAGGTTAGAAAATCACTTCCTCGATTCTTGAACATAGAGGCATAATCTCTGTAATTACTGTGTTTACTCTAATAATTAAATAATTAAATACTGCAATGAATTAATTAAATTTAAAGTAATTAAATAAATAAATACTGTAATTACTTGAGTCAAGCTGTGTCCTGTTTTTCCTTGTTTTATCCTATGAATTAAAAAATACGAGGTGGCTTGAGATGTCTTTAATGTGTTTCTTCAGCTTTTCTTTACAGCCACAAGAAAGATTATAGTTAGAGGGCTAGAGCTTTCTCTGAGAAGATAGCATGTTACTTTTTGACTCAAGTGAGAGCTCAGTCTAGCCCTGTTAACAAGTGCTGTCCCTGTAATATTTGCTATGCATCAAAGAACAAGATAGAAAATACTTCCATCATTTGTTATACATTAAAAAAATTCTGTTGATCACAATAGAAAACATTTCTAATGCAATATGAAGCTGAGACCACTATGAGATGTCCTCTGTTTCAGATTTGAGATACTTGTTTCTGAACTGTTCTGTTAATTTAAAAAGTAATTCCCTATTTATCGTGGTGTATCTCTAATAAATATTAAACTGTCTTTCAGGGATTACCAGGAAGTGAAGGACCCAGGGGCAAGCGTGGTTTTGATGGCTACAATGGCTCAAGAGGAGATCCAGGACTTCCAGGAGAAAATGGCTATAGTGGACCAAGAGGTCCTTATGTACGTGAAAGGCATTCCTACTGTCTGTGAATACTATACATGTACATTCCCCCTTCAAGCTAACAGCTCTTAAAATGAAAGGAGTTTTAGACTATGCCACTAGCTTCACACTGCACAATGAATTTCCAGGTATTCTTACTAAGGTTAATGGGAGTGATGGACACTTGGTGACTTAACAGATTCAGTTTAAGCTTGGATGTGAAATAAGTTTCTTTATCCTTAAAGTATATATATCTACCTTGTGAGTTAAATTCTACTTTGTTTCCCCAGTATGTAACCGCACCAAAGGTAATACCATTTCATGGAAGTACAACTGAGGAGTAGCTTGAAACCATCATGCCATTTATCAATACTTGAACTTTCTTAAAAGCCTTTATGGTAGGAAAATACCTGAGATGAATTAGCAATAAGTGGAAGCTTCAACAAATCTTAAGTCCTGTAACACTTGAAGATTTCAGTGATTGATCACACAAATATTAGTAGATCTCTTCCAAAATCATGGTCTTACAGTTTCATGTGCCACTTTTTACACATACTTATTCATGACTGCTCTGTGCACATCTAATCTTGTCTGGTTGTTTATCTGTATACATAGAGATCATTTCAGTTAAAATGTTTAAAATTAGCACTTCAATATTGTTTACTTTTGCTGTTAAAATGGAAAGCATTTTAAAATTGTTTAAATAGTTGTGTTAGCAATGAAAATAAAACACAGATTCATGTCAGTAGGGGATATAAATTACTGTAGCTCCAAAGAAATTTTGCTGAACAGATCTAGTACCCAGTCTTTGACTTTTCATGGAAACAAGTTTTAGTTCTGAATGATTAATAGCTGCTTAGTTGTTCTAAGAGCTTCCCTGAAATTTTATAAATAAAACAATAAAAACAGCTGCAATTTACATGAAAAGTCAAATGTGTTTAGTAGGAGCTAAATAAGATGCTGATTCAGCCATAGGGAATCAAAAACTGTGCGGTGAGTACCAGAGTGAAAAGATGTTATCAAAAACATAGCAATTAGAAAAAACATATAATTTCAGCCTTGGACTTTTAATAAATGCTATGAAATACACAGCCTGATAAAAAACTTGATAATAACCTCATTGTTATACCTCTCAAAGTAACCTGTTAACCCTCTAAATGGTAAAATGACTTCTGCTCAAACACTAATCTTACGTGTATTTTCTTACTTATTATTGCTTTCAAAATAGTTTTGCCTTTTATAATGAGCCAAATGACATAAAGGAAAAATGAGTCATGGGACAAATTACAGCATAAATCCTCCCAATTCCAGGAGCATGCTCTTTGACAGGCCTAGAGAAGTATTTGCAACCTACAAAGAATGGGAGGCACAATAAGCATGTAGCCTTGGATACACACACTAAAATTCCAGTGCAAATTAATTTAGCTACCCAGAAAAACAAGACATACTAACCATATTTGCTTGTGTACAAGAATGCTATTCTAATCTCTCTATACATATTGCCTATTTTTAAATCAATCTGTTGCACCAAGTACAAACTTGACTATATGTTACAGCTACCATTATTACGTTATTCTTATTTATAATGTTGTCCCGTATAATTTTATTTAACACTATGAACACATTCATCAACTTCTTTTACCTCACCAATAAATTGGAAAAGAAGGTAGCTTCTGTTTGTAAACCCTTACCTAAGTAATGGCAAAGGTAACAAACTGAATCTAATAAAGACGTTTTATTACACAAAACATCACATGTAAAATAACCAAAGACAAGTATAACTTTTGATGTGTTTAATGTGTTTCCTAGTAGCTGTTGTTTGACCTGTAATCTGCATCCAGTCTACTACAGCTATATCCAGCTGCAGACAGCTGTAACTCTTTATTGTACCATTCCAGCGTTTCCCTGTTTCATTCTGACTTCAGGATTTGAGCAGTCAGTGTATAATATCAGGAAACCAGTACAGTTTTAAAGTGTTTAAATTCTATGAAAAACAGTATCTCATTTTATTGAAATCAATAGTTAAGTGTTATGTTTGGATTTCAAATGAGAAAACTTCAGAAATAATGTCTTATATATCTGTTCTTCAGATATGTACATATCATGCTCTTAACAGTCAATTGAGCATTACAATTAAATTTTGCAAAAGCAATCTTCTGTTCCTGCTAAGTTAGATTGAGGTTTTGAGGGTGTTAAGACTGGAAAAGTTTTATAAAGGACTCCCCAGCAAGTACCATGGAAACTTGGTTTTTAAAAAAACAGGGCCTTTAGGCTTCAGATATTTTTTTAATAGACTGTGAAACATATTTCCTAATAGATGGAAATGTTGAAGATTATGCATGTAACAGTCCATACTTTCAGGTTTTTAACTGTATGCAGAATCACAGTAGATTCTCCTAAATCACAGCATGAACTTTTGGAGAAGGCAGAGTGCTAATACTTAAAGCCACTGACTCACTGAAAGAAAAGGTAGGCATATTGATAAACTTGATACTAAAGGCAAGATTTGTGAAGATTGTAGAATATTGAAGTACCCAAAGAGCTAAGGAGCATCTAACAGAGCAGGAGTCAAACTGTGAGGAGCTGTTTTGCTCAACTTTACAGAAGGCAATTTTACTTTTAAAAGTCTCGTTAGATAAAAGAACTGCAAAATGCTCATGCGGTGATGGTGGTTCTAGTGGATTACCTAGTAATGTACGGGCACCAGAAAAGCACAGTCTGAGAAACTGTTATTCAATCTCCGTAGAAGTGTAGGATATCAGTAGGTGGATCATGTTTTAAAAGACTTTTTTCTTTAAAGGGAAATCCAGGGCAAAAAGGAGAAAAAGGAAGTTCCGTCTATGTTTCATATTTTGGAAAAGGACCTCCGGTAAGTATCTGATTGTGAAAAAAATCCTATCTTATAGGAAAACGTGTATGGCAAATATAGTTGTTCTCATAACTCCTCACTGTTTAATAAAGCTTGATGCAAAAAAAGATTAGAAGCATATATACAACTGGAACAGATAGCTTGTAATCTTAATAGCTATAAAGTTAGAAAATACGCTCAACAAAGCTTATAATGATTCATTTGTTAAATGGTTGTCATTACAGGGAGACAGAGGTGATCCTGGACTCCCCGGCATGCCCGTAAGTAGTCAGTGGTTCTACATATGCTTTTGGTCATGAAGATCTTTCAACTTTTCCTTCTTAGTACAGTAGAGAAATATTGGGGTGTCTCCCTGCCTGCCTTAAATAGCAAAATTCCAGAATAGAGTCCCTATAGTCCGTGCCCATGACTAATACATGCTGGCTGAAAAGGAGCAGAAACCGACCATACCCATCTGCATTATCTGTGCATTGAGCAGTTGTTGCCCTGGTACTCACAGTTTGCAGAGCATTTTGTCTGTGAAATTCAAGATGCATAGAGATGGAACAACTACTTCAATAGTATCTGGTGGATCTCCCAAGAGCATGTAGCACACTACCATATTTTGGCCATAAAAACATGTGAGAAGAAAAGAGAGATTAATTTTATGCTGGCTTACACTCTTAATGGCTTTGGGTTCCTCTTCTTATGCCCTTCAAAAAAGTATTCACTGATGAACTGTATCAAGTCCCCATATGGTAGCACAATTACTGACAATGTATTCTTTCAGTCCATTAATAACATATAACTGTGCATTGTCCTGTATCTGCAAACTATTATCTAGAAACTGGTGCTGAGTTACTCTAGTGACAGTGAGGTTTCAGGTGTGGTACAAGCTTCAGGCCATGGGTGGAATGCAGTGGCCATGCAGAGACTGAGTCCAAGTGATGCAAGCATTTTGGAGGGACTAGTTTTGTGGAGAAAAGGGTATGCTCTTGGTATTTTCACAAACAGTCCTTTTGCCATCTTTTCCAGGGACCTAGAGGGTCGAGAGGTACAACGGGCCCATCTGGATACCCAGGCCAACCAGGCTTGCCTGTAAGATCACCACAGTTACACGGCCTTGCATTTTTAGGATATGCATAAATTCTGGTCTACCGATTTTAGAACTTGCCTTAATATGAATCAAAGCCTAGAAATAATTTTTGAAGCAGATGGTAAAAAAGAGAGATTTTTACCTTACCTTATGAGTTTGGAAGATGAGGAATTCGAGCATATGCTGTTCCTTCCCATGCCTGCTTGAACATGTTTCATCCTGGTAGACTGTGGTCATGGAGGAATGCTGCTAGTGCTCTCCCCTTTCCCCAAGGCCACCTTGTGGGAGATAGGAAAATGGGAAGCCAGAATTCAGCCCTTGTGAAAGCAGTGACCAGGTGAAGTAAATTGCACTTCGGGATAGCTGCATCCCAAGAGGAAAGTCTGCCTCTAGGTGCAACTGGTAATTTTCAAAGCAAAACTGTCTCTAAATCAGACCTATTAACTTGTTTTCATTCTCTTTTAAAGGGTATTCCAGGTTACCCTGGTTTTCCAGGTGAACAGGTAGGCAATAACTTTTCCTGAAGTTTTTAGATTCTGATCCTGTTAGATCCTGAAATAATAGATTGATTTATATAAATATTTGAAATGTCCCTCATGGTTATTTCTTACCAAGTTTTTTAAAGGAATTACTTGATTAAATTCTAATGTCAGCATTTTCTGATTATCTTCAAACTGTGTACATCTTTTATCAATTAGGGAAATCCAGGTATTGGAGTGGATGGACAAAAGGGGGAGCCGGTAAGAAAACAAATATTATTAGATAAATCAAATATTATTAAATATATTATTGCTATAGACTTAGAAGTATAATAGAGTCTTGTTGGGTTCCCTGTAACCCATTCATTTGTGGCTGTGTGCTCCCACTAATTAAGGTACAATGAAAGAAGTAATAGAAGTTATTCAATCAATTCTGTGCAGAAGTGATTACTTCAGTGAGCTGCCTGCAGGAATCAAGCATATTCTGGAGGTTTTGAAAAGCAACAATCAATATGTTAGTTAGCATTTAGATAGCAATTACCTTCTGTAGAGACGCTGCCTAAATAATCCCAACAGTACCCTCCAGTAGCAGTGGCTGTACCAGATCAGTCACTAAATCTCATCTCTTGCTATGTCCAGCAACAGATGCCAAGGAAAGAGTGTAAAAAAAGGACAAGCATATAATAATAGTTCCTCTCTCAGTCTCCACCTATTAGCGTACTCAGGACTTACAGAACCAACGTGGAATATTTGATTTTCTTCTATGAATATGTCCAGTCATTTCTTAGAATTCATGTAAGTTTCTAACATGCACAACTTTCCATAGCAAATCAGTAATTTCATCTTTACATTCACAAGGCCTTGTGCTCAAAGGCTTTGGTCTGGAACACGAGAGACTGTATATACACACAAGAGATTTGACAATCCTGTAACCCTCTCCACAGCAGACTCGGAGCAGGAGCCATAAGTACAGAGTTCACATTTATTTCCTTAGACATAACATTATTTTTAATGACTGAAGAGAATAGGAGGGGATTAAGATAGTCAGCCTTGCTTATGTGGGGAGATGGTAGAGAGGCTAACAGATCTCAGTACCTTTATTTATCTATGGGTATTAGTACAAGTACACGTTCAATGAGTACAGAAATATGTAGTGCTGTAGTACTACAGGAAAATATGCTGAGTCTCACTGAAACGCTGCATGGAACATAATCTCTCTCTGCTGTTCCTTTGGCTTCCACAGGGTGACATCGGACTTCCTGGGCCACCTGGGTTACCACTGTTAGTTGGACCTCCTGGAGCTCAGCTGTTCAAAGGAGAAAAGGTGTTAATTTGTCTTCATATTTCACTGTGCTCAACTTGGCAAGTACAATCCTCTGATGTAATTTTTGCAAGGATGGCATAGGAAAAATTTTTCTGTAATAAATCATCAGCTTCAGCAGAAATCCTGTTCAGCACCCTTCCTACAGGCTTTCAGGAGAGGAGACCCCATGTATACTTTAGCTCATATCCTTGATAGAAGACTGTCCTGACGCAGAAAGGAGATAGTGCCCTTGCTTTGGTTCTTTCCACTTTTTGTCATTAGGAAATCATATTTCAGGCATCCCAGGTTAAGTTGGTTCATTCAGTATTTTGGTATTGAATCTCTCTTGTGGCTCTTCACTAACACTTTTATTTTTCAGATCTTTTGGCAATTATTCTCTTTGAAATTTTTCCAATGTAATGTTTTGAACTATCAATACTAACCCTTCTAGGGTTCTCCTTTAATATGAAAATTAAGTGTGATTTTGTTGTGTATTTTTAATGCAAGTTCCTGCTATTTACTGTACTTCTTCAATATCACACCTACTGTAACTTCAGTTGTGTACCTTAAAAGATTAGAATGTTTGATTAAAAAGAACAGGAGTTACAAAAATTGCATTAGGGAGCCCTATATTGGAGTCCCTGTGTCCTGAGGTCTGATTTACTCAAATACACAAATGAAAAAGTGAATTTGGCATTGCTAGCTCCTGCAACGTCAACTCAGGGAACCAATAGATTTCACATATTGGATCTTAGGCTTTGATTATGCAAATGGTGGCTATGTACAGGTGTTTGAGGAAGCGGGAAAGGACCAAAATAACTTATATAAACTCCCCATGCTGCTGTGCAACACACGATGTGATCATGACCATGTAGCCAGCCAGGCATGCCATTCAGACTGGGGCTATGCACAGAAGTGTAGATTTATGCACGTGAATACTTGCATCAAACTAAATAGAGCAGCAAACAAAAAAGAACTACTGCCATGCCTGTTTGCAGGAACAAAGCCCCAGTTAGCAGTTCCCTGCAAAGATACATCTATCTCACTCCACAGTCATTATATGCTGGTTTGACAGTGTTAACAGAAATAAAAATCAGTACATAATTGTTTTTCTTATTTCCTTCTCCCTGGTACACCTTGAGGAATGGGCCCCGTGCTTATGAAAATACTATTTAACAATTGTAATTTAGCACAGGACTTAAAAGTTAAACAGCATATAGGCATGTCCTGCATATTAATATACACAACACCTTTCCTTGTATATGTAGGGCCAAAAAGGACTACCTGGAGTAACAGGATACAGAGGGCCACGTGGACCCAAAGTAAGTAATGCGATGATATTAATTTTTTTTCACGGTGCTGGCAAAGTCTTTCTGTGGTTATTAAGTTAATCTTTTAAAGAACAAGGTGATTGAAGAAATAATAGCATTTGTGCTGTGAAATTTAATCACCACCCAAATCAATGTGAAAGCAAAAATATTTCAAAACCCTTTGGAAAAACTTTCTGAGTTTGTTTTATACGTACCTATTGAATGTTGCCTGGTAGCAAAAGGTCAGCGTTGTTTCCAGTTTGGCTATTGACACATAAAAGACTGGGACTGTGAAGAAAATAGAAGCACAGATTATTTTTTCTCAAGAGGAGAAATACAGAAGATCTCTACGTGTTCTTAATGGGGCGTGAGGTATGTTTCCCTAAATATGTTAGGGAAAGACTTTAACTTCACATTACAGGTATCACAGAATGTGTCGGGTTGGAAGGGACCTTTAAGGGCCATCTAGTCCAACCCCCCTGCAGTAAGCAGGGACATCTTCAACTAGATCAGGTTGCTCAGAGCCTCATCAAGCCTGGCCTTGAATGTCTCCATGGATGGGACGTCCACCACCTCTCTGGGTAACCTGTTCCAATGTCTCACCACCCTCATCGTTAAGCACTTCTTTCTAATGTCTGATCTAAACCTCCCCTGCTCTAGTTTAAAACCATTGACCCTTGTCCTATTGCTATATACCCTTGCAAACAGCCCCTCCCCAGCTTTCTTATAGGCCCCCTTCAGGTACTGGAAGGTATCCTCAAGAGTAGAGAAGGCAGAGCCATCGGTTTGGATAAAGAGTTGCTGTTTGCTATGTATTCTAGCTTTTCTTTTCTTTGTGTCAGTGTAATTAATTTAAACATTGGTGTGCCAGTAAGGAGTTCGTGGATGCTGAGCGTAAGCAACCACAAAAAAGATTCTGGAGTCTTTATTGCTGATAGATTTGGAGAAGGAAAATCCACAGGCAGGAAACTACCAGATTTCAGAAAAAGCAAAGCTAATTAGGGACAAAAGAATGACTCTAGTTTATGTTAAAAACTTTTTTAGCTTGGCAGGCAGAAAAGAAGAAGAGAGAAGCCTGAACATCACATTCCTGAGTTCTAAGTCTTGCACTTTTTCACAGATTCATTTTGCATCATAAAAGGATCACTGTTACTTAGCACTGGAAAAGGAGACAAAACTGATCTTTCTATATCAGATTTACTGTGAAAAAGATGGGCTTTACATGCTTGCTCCAGTACTAGCTGTCCATGTAGATAATAGTACACTTGTTAGTTACAAGTAGGAACTGAGAAATTGACTGATGGAGCCCAAAAGATGCCCAGAGCTTTAAAAAAACCAAAAAAACGTAACTGCTGAAAGCACATTAAGCTTGGAGAAGAAACCATAGCAAGTTCCTTGAATAACTGAAGCTATGTAGGCACTGATAGTAGTGCTGTATGAAGTAAGCCCCAGTGATTGAGCCTAGCAAGTGAAACAAGAACCATTAAACTAATATATACATAACTTAATAAACATGCACAAAAACAAAAATTTATGGCAAACTTCACTGAGCATCTTGTTTAAACAATTATTTTGAATGCTCCAGGGTGTACTTGGGAGAGGAGAAAAGGGTGAAAAAGGCATTCCTGGATTCCCTGGATTGCGGGTAAGGAAATTGCAGAATAAATTACTTCACAAATTCACTATAATTAGGTTCATAATATATTTAGAAGTTTAAGTTTGCATTTTCAAGGAAGATTTTATGCATTTTTTTAAACTAATCTATCATACTATCTGTATAGAAGACTTTGGAGTCCTGCCCTGGGACTCACCCTGTCTCAGACTTAAACATAAGCTCATACAGACTTTCTGTCCTTGGAAAGAAGGTAAATCTGTAGAGTTATCCTCTAAATATTTAGGGCTGCACAAAGCTTCTCTGGAGTAGCACAGTACTAACACAGTAAATTTAATGTATTCCATACCTGCCGATGGCAATTTTTTACAGCAGCTTGTGCTTGATTTACGTAACAGTGCTCACATGGAGCAACATGTCCGCTACTGTCCTTTGTACAATAAGATAAAAAAAATTAAGTGAAGACCTGTCTGGTTTACTTTGGGCTATAGTTCAAATTCGTGCCTTTCTTTCATATAAAGTATTTGCAAAAGCTTTGCAAAGTTTTTGGGAAATATCCCAAGTAATAATTATCTAAAGAATATTAACTGCTTAGCAATTCTGAATAATAATATTACTGGGAAATATCCCAAGTAATAATTAGCTAAGGAGCATTAACTGCTCAGCAATTCTGAATAAGTGTTATTTTGAATAAGCTTTTACTGTTTTAGCTCACATTCTGTTTGCTTTTATCAGGGTGATCCTGGTTCTTACGGACCTGCAGGTTTTCCTGGAACGAAGGTAAGAAGATACAAAGTATAAACAGCTCCCTGAACAGCGGGATCAGAGATTTGGTTTTCTGTGGATTTGTGCAGATTTGGAATTTCCGCATACTTGATAGCTCACATTGCATTCCTTCCTTTCTCTCCTGCTACCTGTTGCCACAGAGGATGTATGAACTCTTTGTCTTTGAGTTTCTGCCACTCTGAAATTTGGCTGAAATTGGCTAATGGGATCTGAAGTTGCAAGCAGGAGGAAAAGCCAGTAAGACATGCATATAACATGATAGAAAAGTTACACAGCATGGTAACTTTGGTTGCCATGGTGACACTGTTTTTGTAATTTTGTGTTATATGCATGTTTTGGTTCGATTTGTGGCTCAAGAAATTCCAGTTTTGCTTTTAAGTCTGCTAAATGTTAGCCATGAACTTATGACATCTTACTGGAGTAAACAACAGATATAGGTATATAGATCTACATCTTGTCCTTTTTTCTGTTTCTTCTCTCCAGCTCATTTTCAAATCTAGTTCAGGTAATGATCGCATTATTCATAAATAACATCAATGTACAGATATTTGCAACTAGAGTTGTGTTCCAGGTGATTGTTTTTTCTGCAAAATTACTTTTTACCCCGTTGTTTACCACTGCCTACCTAAAGAGTTTGAATACCGGATGGATGAATATATTACTATATCATAAAAGGAGAGGAGGAGCTGATATGCAGCTGTCTGCCATGCAATAGTAGTTCAGCAGGCAGCAAACCAATTTCAGCTGTGTTAAGCAGACAGACCATTAGAGTCTGCTGATATGTATTCCAGCTAGTTCTGTGCCCCAGCTACACTGAATCTGCTGGCCACTATCTAAATAACCTGGTGATACGTCATGGCTTTTTTTTTTTAACAGAAGAGATTCTGTGAAACATACCGTCTCTTTTACACACCCAGAGAATTTTCTGAAACAAACTGCAGATGCTATTACAACATGACAGTATCGTGTGACTGCCTTACTGGGTTTTGTTCAATTACTTACATTAGTGTCTTAATGGATTAATCAAATTATATTTATGTGACCCTTTCCAGGGGGAAACAGGATTTGCTGGTTTTCCTGGACAACCTGGCTATCCAGGCAGACAGGTAAAAAAGCTACCAAACACACATGCGGACGTGTGCACACGCACACTCCCCTATATAAATGCTAATGATTCCTTCCAAATGTACCCGCTTATCAGACCCTTTCCTTTTCTACAGTTGTAACTACTTTTAAGATTTACCATTTTCATGATAGCCATAGTTACCTAACACAGTGGCATTAAATAACAACGTAAGTAAACATTCCTGCTTGGTGTATATGAGAGTGGAAATTCCATTTTGCATACCATAGGAATTGGTTAATCCCAATTGCCAATAGCTACCTTTAACTATACCAGTATAGTTGTCTAATCCATGAGTTGTAGTACTCTGCAAGTTATTCATGGTTGAACTGCATTTCCTAGAGGCATATGCTAGGTAAAGGAACCTGCTATTTAGGTAACAGTACGATCCTGTAAACTTTGGTCCATGAACTACTATGATAATTGGCATCAAATGAGGTGGCAAAATTTGATTCAGATGGGCTTGTTTGCATGAGTTACCAAAGTCTCTTTGCACATGTTCAACCTGTTCACATAAGTAGCTTTTCCAAGATGGTTACCAGAATGGAAATTGGACTCCTTCACACCAGCTTTGATTAAACATTTCCTACTTTTGCTCACTTAGATGGTGCTAGCCATTTTTGTTTGGTTTAGAATACATGTTGCTTTCCTGTAGGGTTTAGAAGCATAAGTGTCATATCTGGGGAGCTAATCAGTTAAAGAGGAGAATATTCATCTGAAAAGCATGGAAGAGATACTTAATACCATTTCAGAAGACCCAGGTGCCAGTCTAGTGACACTTCAGAATAAAAACTCATGGAATTCTCTTCTTCAGGCTGCAGAACCAATGATCATATTGTAATTCTGACTAACAACAAACTCTTGAACGAAGGGAAACTATTATATTTTCTATGGAATCTACAATGCTGAAGCACATTCAGAATGAAAAACCAGCTCTTTATGCTACTCTAGAAGGAGCAAAGCAGCAGTGAATCTAGGCGGGGGAAGCAATAGGGGGTCCCTGGGATAGGGTCCAGGTGGTACAGTGTATGAGCAGGAAGAGGAATAAAATGCTGCAGTGAAGAAGGTGGGTGACAGGATCATCAGCAGAGACAGCAGGACTGAAAAAGCTCATCATCGAAGTTATTATCAAGTTACCATCAGTACAGAGGATAAAAAACCAATACTGCAGAAATTGTGACACTGATGAATTTACCTCTAAATATTCTGAAATACAAAAGTCAAGAAGTGTTTATTTCTCTCTGAAATAATCTTTTTGGAAAGCTGCATATAAAACAGTAACTTTCCTTAAAGCACAAGTGGTTGCATCTGTGAAATCAGAGGAATGACACTCAAGGGATTTTAGTAAGCATCACCTCTGTTATAAATTTAAGGTTAAAATGGGAACACGCTCTACATAATCTGTGATGACAAAAAGAAATAAACTGTGTCTGGTCCAAGCTTCCCATGATTAGTATACTGCTAAAGACACAGCTGAAAGTAGACAAATAAAAAGCAACAAACAGGTTTTCAAGAAGCAGGTTTACAAATGAGAAATGACAAGCACATGGAGTAAATAAGTAAAAGTACAATAAAAACATCTGGTTTAGTCACAGGCTTACTTGTTTCAAAGCTAGGACTGCCAGGAGAGTGCTAGATCAACTTCTTCAGCCAAGATTTCATTTATATAGTCATACTCGGGGAAAAAATAAGTTGTCCAGGGATGTTTATTCTGCCATTTGCCCATTAGCAGCTTCACAACAATGTAGGATCATTCAGATACTAATTAGACATTGCATGTCTGTCTTAGTAACAGAAAGATCATGACAGTCTGTTACTCCCAAAAACTAGAATCAAACCTTAATGTTGTGTTGTTAAAAAGTTCTCACCCTGATGTGCATATTGTTGTAGTTAGGGGCGTCATTAATAAACTTGAGACAAGATGTATAGGCAGAACAGTGCATTTTTCAGTCTCCATTGATAAGCCCAAAGCCTGAGAAGCCATCAATTAACACTACAAACAGTAAGCAAAGAATAATTAATTTTTGGTAGATTATACTGGGGAAAAGTTTGAATGCCTGCAGTAATAACTTGGAAAGATGAAATTCCAATTGCTAATACACAGAGCAAAAGAAAATGATTCAAGTATGGACACAACTTTAAAAAAAAAATCGGGTTAACTCACACAGGTATGCAAAATTCAGAATGATTGCACACATGCTGTAGTTTTTCTTGAAAAGCAACTGGATAAATCTGATTATTCCTGAAAAGTGCAGATCTAGCTAGTCTGCATCAACTGTTCATCTGGCCTCACCAGATGTTGCTTATGATCTGCTAAAAATCACATATACTGGAGGAACAAGAATATGATTAAAACCCCTCCTGAGAATAATCCACCCTCATGTAGATTTTCTGAAATAAACACGTTCAAATAGAATCTAAGATACATTCAGATTTAAGAGAAAGAAAGAGTCAGGAAAAAAACAGTTGCATTCAAAGTAGATTTCATCTTTAAAAAAATGTTAACTTTTGCTTAAAGCAAAGAATGGACTTCAAGGAATTCTTGGCATACCTTTGGATCCTTAAGTCTGGACATTGGCAATACTGTGTGCCAGCAACGTGCCCTTGCTGCAAAGGCAGCTGACGGTATCCTGGGATGCATTAGGAAAAGTATTGCCAGCAGGCTGAGGGAGGTGATTTTTGCCTTCTGCTCAGCACTGGTCTCCATCCTTGGAGATGCTCTAAAGCTGTCCGGACATGATCCTGGGCAACCGGCTGTAGGTGGTCCTGCTTCAGCAGGGGAGTTGGACAAGATGCTCTCCAGAGGTCCCTTCTAACCTCAGCCATTCTGTGATAAATATGAAAAAAACACAGACGGCAACTTCAGACAAAATACAAGAGAGGATATGAGCCTAAATACAGGTTTTCAGAGACCACCACTGGAATTTGGCACTTAACGAGATACCAAGAACTGAAATTTTTGACCTTGGCTTATTGACTCTTGTGTTCTGGTTGTGTCATTTTAAAATCAGCATGAAAGTCATGTAAGACTTGGGCCATATCCATCTGTTATACAAATCTTTGATAGTTTTATTATCATTAAATTAATTTTAAATCTCAGAATAATTTCTAAGTTTATCCAGGAGGAGGAAAAATGCTAGGTTTATTTTTTTCTATCCTGCCACACAGAAGGCTCTTCTCTGTCATTAAGGAAGATAAAGCTACATTCCTGTTTAAAATAGCCAAAGATGACACAATGATGTTAATTCATTATGCAAGATACAGTCAAAGGAAAGAGGCCAACCAAAAGGCCAAAGGTAAAGAGGACCTTAACAAGCTGTCAGTGACAGCTCCAGAACTGTTTAAATATCATATAGTTATCAATTTAAAAGAAAAAAAAAAAAGCCCAGGAAGAGGCATGGACTCTTTGGTTTTACTTGTGTAAGAATGAGTATCCAGTTTTACAGTCCCAGGTCTCCTTGTCTGTGTCCTAAAAGGCCCTGAACTCCAGTCCCAGGAATGCAATCTCACTACGCAGTTCCCACATTCACATTCTTGTTCTCTCAGTTCCCGTTTGCTGTAGAGAGCAGGGTTGATTCCTAATCTACAAAGCAAAAAGTCTAATACAATTTGCCACATAAAAGACTTTCCCGAAGTCCACTTCACTTGCAGTTCTACATATCAAAATCCAAGCTAATTTAGAAATCCTCCGAGCAGAAGTGATTTTCCTTGCCATTAGTAGGCACTTTTATGTTTCCCGGAGGCAGATGTTTTAAACTTCTTGTAAGAACTTTGACTATCTCTTACCATCAATAGTATCTGTCAGACTGTGAAAACTCTCTTCTTAATGCTTATCTGTCATCGTAGAAGTAATTTCCAAATTCTGGTATAGAATTTTAAAGCAAATAATTACAGCTTGGTTGTTAAATCAAAACATCTCAATTAAATAAGGTACTGATTTACTGTAATTGATTTGTCTTTACAATACTTGAATGAAATCAAGTTCAGCAGCTACAAGTTCTGAACGAGTCAAATATATATACGCGATAGGTATATTACTGTTTAGTCAGTGGTATCCTGAAAGATAATGATTATTTAAAATCTTGTTGCCTGGTTTTAAATGTTATGAAGTGTCAAAATTTAGTTTCCCAGGTGATATGTGTCACATCCTTACATACCCCACCATTGTTGCAATTTTCAGTTACGTGCTAGCACACTGCGTATTTGTATCTATCAGTAAAATTTATTGTTGGACTCTTACAGGGGGATCCAGGAGAAGAAGGGCCCCCAGGTCCTCCTGGAGCTGTTGGAACTCTGCTGCCTCCTATAAAAGGTTCTAGCTAGTTTTAACTAGTCTTTCTGCTGTATGAAGTATGTAGGACCTATTTTGCTAAGGTGTTTGAAAGCGATCGCTAGGGATTCAGGGGACAGGATCATAAAACGTTCTTTTCCTAGCGGCCACATTCTGTGTGTGTTTGTTTGTTTGTTTCTCACTGATCTGGAACTACGTTAAGCATTCAAGTTTCAGATTAAATGTTTGCATGATAGATCTTTATGCGTACAGTCACAGGTAGATCTGCAGGACTATCCCCAGTTATTGGACCTGAGCATATTGAGGCAAAAGCTATGAAAAATAATGCTGGATAATGTATGGCAAATAAGAAAACCAGGCGTCCCATTGTAATTTAGAATTCCTATTTTCAGAATTTGCCACAACACACAGATTTTAGACTACAATTTAGCTTCCTATTGCATAGCAGGGGTGAAATCCTGGAATGAGTACTCCCAACAGAATACCTTCCTACCTAAACCTCAGGCTGTTTTTTTATGTCCCAGCTCCCTTTATCCCCATCTTTGTAATCTAATTGGTGAAAATGTGTGTGGAAGTTCTTACCCCATAGCAGGATGCAGTGAGGAACAGCCAAGCCTGCTGCCTGTAAGGGATTTGCTTTGGCATCTCACACTTGGGGAACCTGTATTGTAAGAATATTTTAAACAGAGAACTTCTCATAAATTGTACTTCTAGTGCAGCAAACACTGGTCGTGAACACAGAAGTGACAACACAACCCCAGTTCAGCAGAACCTCCCCATTAGATAGGGGTCTCATCCAAAAATCAATTAAATTTGTTTTCCATTGGCTTCTGTGTGTTTCCAGCCTATGCAACAAAAGACTTAATCCCGTGTTTCATATCTCAACAAAGTTAATCATGTGCATGGTGTGTCAGTAGATACATTCTTCAGAGAGAGAGAGGCCTTTAGCAGAATTGTTTGAGAACAGAACTACTACCGATGTTTTGTTTTTCCAATTTAATGAAGCCTTTTATATCTGATTCTCGTTTTCTTTATCACTATGTAATTGCAATTTTTAAACTTACTCATTATAGCAATTTTGAAAATATATTTTTTAAAATTTGGATAATTTTAACTAGGATGATCCTGAAATGACTTCCCTGTGTGCACTGCCAAATGTGCATAACATGAGATGCACATTTATTTTAAATGCTACGTGTATTTATTTTGGGAAAACATTTCTTTCGGCATTCTGAAATGTGTAGCACAAAGATACTGCTACGGAGTGACAAAGACTTAAAACTTTGCCCAGGAAACGGGCAGGAATCCATAGAAAAGTAACCAAATCCTCCCACCTTAAAATTAAATTGTTACACATGTAATTTAAAATGTTTTACGAAGACAAAAGAAGTTCCTGTATTTTTCTTTTGTGTAGTTCCCAAATTATAATTTTGGTTGCACTTTAATTTAGATTTAAGCTCTCTATTGCATAAGGTGTTCAATTCACATGTTTTTATAATTCTGTGTAGGTCCACAAGGAGATCCCGGATTTCCTGGTCCTGCTGGTGATCTGGGGTCAGTTGGACCAATTGGTCCTGCAGGCTTGCTAGGAAGACCAGGAGATGATGGAACAAGTAAGAGAAGTAGGGGATAAAATGTGAACTATATACCAGTAGGAGAGAAAGCAGCTAAAAGAAAACTTTTTTGTTCTTGCTTGAAGCGAGTCACTAACGTAAGGATTTGAGCTCTACAAAGAGTTCAGTAAAAGTATTAGCTCAGCATTTAGTGGCCATAGAAGAACCAAAATGATCCAAACAGAACATTAGGAATTACTAGAACAGGAACGAAGAAGACAAAAGCAGAATGCTACTGTGCACTGTAAATACATGGTATGTCTGTATATGGAGTGCTGTGCTCAAAAATTCTATTCTCCATCTCAAAAAAATGTAAATGAAGGTGAGAAGGATGACTTTGCTCTGTATAAGGAACTAGATTAACTGGGATGTCTGGAAATTAGATAATGGGGAGGAGGAGAAGAAGGATTTGAATGTCTAAAGCAGGAGCCCCTTTTCCTGGGAATCCTGGGAAACCCAAAGATTTAGATTTAAGTCTTTGTTATATAGGCATTCTTCTTCAGGATAGTTATGAATAGTCTGTAATTTCCTCCTCGGTATCTTGTAGTAATTGTTACTATGAAGCTGTATGGGCCATATACCGTTATTTTCTTTACAGGTCTGCCTGGGCTGCCAGGAGTAAGTGGAGCACCAGGACCTCAAGGTTTTCAAGGTGACCCTGGTTTTCCTGGAACACGTGAATCAATTCCAGGAAGACCTGGATTTCCTGGACCACCAGGCCTACCAGGACAGCCAGGAAGACAAGGCTTACCTGGACTACCTAGTAGGTTTAATGGCAATTTATATGGCAAGAATATCATTCTGCATATTAATAAATTCATTGCGTTTGTTACTCCTACAAAAAACATAGAGGTAAAAAGTGGATTTTGACAGATTTATCAAACTTTACATTTGAAATAGAAAATTTTTTTTCCTATTAGTTGTCAGTCAGTGAGATGTCAAGATTTTCATAATTTTCTGTGTGATTTAAACCCACAAAGTAATATATATGAAAAATGTTGCTAAAAATATAACACCTGAAGTAAGAAACACAGCAAACTGGGTAGGAAACCCAAATCAGCATCCTTTAGTAAAGAAACAAGAGTCGTAAAGTTCTACAGTGGATAAAGGAAGAGATAGTGGCAATGAAAAAAACATGTGTCAACATCAGCTGTAGCCAGACCGAAAGCATTTCATAAGATCTCTAGTTTTTCACATGAGGATAACAAGAGAAGGGAGAAGAGAACATGTGATCCAAGTTATGGAAACAGTCAACCTGATTTATACTAGATGTACATTTGTTTTTTCAAAGGTGTCATCTGTACTGACAGAGGGATCCCTGGAGAACCTGGAGCAAAAGGTCAAATAGGCCTTCCAGGAAGAAAAGGTGAAAAAGGAGAAAAGGGTAAGTATGCCTGAATAGCAACAATTTGAATAGGAGACCTTTGCCAGATACGTCAGACTTAAATTTGCAAGAAGGTTATGGTAACTTGGAGCATAAGGCCCATCAAAGTGTGGAGTTAAACGGCCTGTTAGCACTGGGGCTTCTAAGCCAGAGTCATGTCAGTGCAGCGGTTATTCAGCACTGTAAAAAGAAACTGATATGTTTCACTCCTTTCACAGCTGTAATGAGATAAAACTGTCTGTGCACTGCTCACACAGAAAAGAAGGGCAGTGTTATTTTTTGTGTATTAATTTTGCAGCTGTTTCAATGTAGTTTTGATGCATTAACGTAGGAAATCAAGGCCTCTGCTCATGTGGTGCTGGTCCTCCTGGTCCCCGTGGTGTGCAAGGACCTCCGGGTACTCAAGGAAGGAAAGGACAAATGGGCTATCCTGGAAGACATGGAGAAAAGGGCGATCCAGGCTTATCCGGTGCAGTGGGATCACCAGGGCTCCCTGTGAGTAGCTTTCAGGAGCTGCAGAAAATAAATAACATCAAGTTACCTTTTATGCAGGAGGCATTTAAGCAGAGTGGTGGAGAAACTGCCTTGGAAAACTATCTGAAAGTTTTATCTACTGTTGCTTATTACAGTCTTGTTGGAGGATGCATTTTATTGGCTTCTGTCTGATTTCTCTTGCGGCAGTGGGCAGAGTTTTACACTGAGGGACAGAATGCCATACTTCCTTTGTGGGGTCACCAGGAGGCTTAGGAAAGCTGGTCTGTGTTCATCTTGTTTTGACTTGGTTTTACTTTTAGTTTTGAATACCCATTGTTTTTCTTGAAAACATTGTAGATGCACAATTTGCTCCACTGACGATGATTTTTCATTATTTCAAAGGAAAGCATTTCCAGCAAAACCTTATCAAGGTAAAGAATTGCATGCTGTCAGCAGGTCAAGATGGATTCTATGATGCAACATCTACCTGGGGGGTCTGAAGAAAACGGAACCCTATTTTTTTCAGGCATTTCAAGTCATTTTCTTTATTCCTTTTTTAGAAATTAATTGAAAAACTTCATTTATTTGATATGCTTAATTTATTTTATAAAGCAGTCTGAACATAACGTAGAGTCTTCCACTCATGCACACTCTGAAAGGCATTGCGATTTGTTAGGTTTTATCCCTTTTACGGTTCCATGTTGCTTTATAATCTCCTGTTTTCAGTCACTACTCAGCCAAAGTATGTTCTCCACACGGATCAGCTACTATAGGCAATGCCTTGTCTCTCTAAGCATACGTATTTTAAATGAGGCTGAAATGGAATAAAAATTAGTGCTTCATATAAGTTCATCTTATTCCCCACAGCGAGAAATAATTCCAAACACCACTTTAACTCCCTTAGGAGAACATTATAAGATGATTTATTGGACTTGCTGTGATTTTGTTCCACTTGTTCAGGTCTGACATGTGGACTGTACATCCAGGATGCTGCATAGCAAAATGATGCCAAATAGAGGGTTTTTTTAATATACTTTCTTGTGTGTGAGAGCAATTTCTTTGAAAATACAGGTAGATATGCTTGGCTTTATGACTCTTCCATTATGTTTTATTTTGTTTGGATTTTTTGAGGTTTTGTTTCGTTTTAATAGCAGAACTCTTTTTCACATGAGGAATTGCTTAAAAGTTTCCAGAACATTTTCTTTCAAAAGAAAAAAAACAAAACAAAAACATTGTGAGACTGAAGGAAGGAGGTGGAGGGGCTCTGCCTTTCTAGTTCCAGTGGTTTCATTACAAGCTTTGCATTTGTTTTTATTTTTCTTTTATTTGTTATGTTACTTTTGAAAGTATGTTTTAGTGCTTGTCGTTCTGAAGTAAAGCTTGAAGCCTTGTCCTGAAGACTTTGGTATTCTTAAGTTGCTTAAGTGAGAAACAAGGACAAAGTAATCATTTTGGAAAGAAATAATTCACCTCAATACAGAAGTGCTTTGGTCTAATGGATTTCCTACACATATATACTTTTTCCATTTTTCTGCTCTCTTTTCCTTCCAAATGTATCGTTTCACTTTTCAAACACTAATAACTCATCACTGCCAACATGAAGATCTAGACATTTTAACAAATAGTCACTGCTTGTTTCAGATACACCACATTTTTCAGAAGTCTTCTGCCTGTTTTATTATTATCATGATTTACAATTACTTTATAAATTGTATTTTCTCCACCTATTACAGAGGAAACTGGCTAAATAATACCCCAGTTTTTCAACCTTAGTGGCCTTTTACTTCTGTGTAAATTTCACATGGTAAAATATATTTACCCACATGTACTGTCACAAGATCAGACCCTTACCAATGATGATATGCTAACCACACTCTGCTTGGAGAACTGAGAGCATAAATCCACAGAAAAACATATAAAATTACTTCTTTTCCTCTCTAAACCTGTCAAGTCATAGATTCTTCTGACAATACCAGGTACCTAACTAGATGTAGATGAAATTTTTTTATTGGCAGCTTTGTGGGATTTAACTCAGCAAAAAAAGCGTCACTTACCGACTACTATGTTCGCTTCTGGGAGGACAGCCTTATCCAGCAGTCACCACACTCCAGAGAATCCCTTCCTGTGTAGCCTCGGTGGATTGTGGGTTGAAGTCTGCAGTGGGAAGAGTTTGTGAATTGTTTGCATCTTAATATTCTTGCATTACAGCTACAGCTGTATACGGCCATGGACCTGATTCTTCTTGCATCTTATAGTTGTATATCTGTGCATTTGGCAGAGTCAGGCTGAAAAGGCCAGGTGCCGTTTACACACATCTTTATAGACACAAAAAGAGATAAGTGTTTCTTTTTGGCATGTTACTTAAATTGGCCTGGGTTTGGGAAACAATGCAAGAGCAAGACATAGATACCTAATTTTCACCTCAATTCCCACATTGATTCCTTGTTGGAGATAACTGACTTTTTCTTCAATGATAAGGGGATACCTGGTTCTGCTGGACAACATGGTGAAAAAGGAGACAAGGGAGATCCAGGAAGAGTTAGAATAAAAGGTAAACACACATGTTATTATTAGCCCTTTTGCTTCCTATACAATGCCTAGGCAATAGTGTGAGGAAACCATATTCATCTACTCTTTATTAAAGTCACTAATTTAGTAAGCGACTGAAGCTTAGAGTTCATGTATATCCTGACTGCTTTCTTGGTACCATCTCGTTCATTTTCTTCTTGCTGAACGCAAGATCAGCACAGGATTTTGTGGTTTTTATTCTACAGTTGAGCCATAAAACAGTTTTAACAGCTCATTATTAATGCTTACAAATGACTTTTCATGTCATATGATTGATAATCAGGGTCTTACAGGGGTCTTTATAGCAAAGACTAAGCAGGATACAATTATTGTGAAAGCATGAAGAAATACTATTGTATAGAAGCCACTCAAAGTCTCAATGTCTATTCAGATTCCTGCTCCTATTTCTAAAAATTACTCTTGACCAGGCATTGAAGAGAAACAATAGGCCACCAGTTGCCCAACTGAAATTCTTGTAATTAAATAGATCAAAACCTCTCCACAGTTTGGTTATGATTTGCAAAAGGGAAAGAAATAGAGAACAAGAAATTACAGCAATCTGATGGCTATGCTTAGTTAGAAATGCTAAACTAGTTATTCAGACAAAAGATTGTCCATCTTATTGTTTGTGAAAAGTTAGCATAGATTTGGATGCCTGTGTTTGTTTACAGATGTTGGAGCAAGGAAAACATTTGCTGTTTATTTGCAAAGGATTTCTTGACATAGCAAAATGAATCTTTGGGTTAGAATATTTTTACTGTCCTTTATGCAAAAATTACATTTTCATACATATCAGTGCAAAAGAAATCTAGGGGTAAAAAAAAAATAAAGAAAAAATTAAAAACGTTTTTGGGAATATTGATGAAAATATTCTGCATCATATGGCATTGCTATATCCTGATTTCACTGAAATAAAGAATAAAACTCTTGAGTGATTTCAATAGCAAAACTTTTTCACTCTGTATATAGCATGAACAAAAGCCACATTCTCGTGGTGCCTGTGAACATGCCATTTACAGAGAGACCAAGTTGTTCCATGAGGTGTCCAACTACATACTGCCTTACTAAGCCTAAAATACCCCATTAAGGAAATGTGAATTCAAGAACTGGAGATTATCATATCGATATGATGAATGCTTACCCAGCATTTACCTGAGCAGAAATAACAAAACCCCAAACTTACTGCAAATATTATACTTAATTTTTTAAAAATTGTTTTAAGGAATAAAAGGTGAAAGAGGTCCTATTGGAGTTCCAGGATTTCCAGGACAAAGAGGTAACGATGGCAGAGATGGGGAACTAGGATTGCCTGGGGAAAAAGGAGCTGAGGTGTGTTTGATTTTCTCAGAATTTTTTTCTGTTTCAATTAACATATTGTCTTATGAAACTGATAGCTACTTAAAGAAAAGTACCATTTTATTCTAGATTCCTAGCAGATTAATCACTTCTATCATTTTATGTTAGCCTAATTGAAAAATTATTTCCTTGGAAGTATTACTGTGTATTTTGGTATTCCTGAATATAATTTCTGCATGTACTGTGTGCCAGTATTATGGAATCAGGTAGAAAAAAAACCTACAAAACTCTACCCTTTGTTCCTATTGCCTTTGAATATTTAAAACTACTAATATCTATGTGGTCACTTAATTGTGGAAGAATGTTTTCTCCAGATAATTGTCTAACATGGCTTTTGATAATCAAAGACAGGAAAGAAAGTAGGTCTTGTTATTTCTTATCAACAATTTGTTTCTTTTAGGGCGATTCTGGAGTACCGCTACCAGGTGATAAAGGATTCCCTGGGGTCCCAGGACTTCCTGGGATAAAAGGACAGATGGGATTGCCTGGTTTGGGGTTTCCTGGCCCTCCAGGAGTCAGAGGTAGCCCTGGAGACTTTGGTGATACTGGTAGTGTTGGGCCACCTGGTCCAAAGGGCCAGAAAGGTAATTTTGAATACTTACATTAAGAACCAAACAACAAAATACATGTTTGGTAGCATCCATTACAGTTTCGTATGTCTTATATACAGTGTTAATAATTTATAGTGAAATCAATTTTGGCAAGCTCAGTGGTCATGTGAAATACGGCCGCTGAAAGGTACAATGGTGTCAGCATTTAGCAGCAGACGCTAGTGAGAATATGAATTGCTGGGGCCTTAAACCTGCAAAGCACCACTTGACACTATCAGAGCAATTATTTTCTGGACTGAAGAGTATTCCCGAGTGTAAGGATTTGCATGGCAATGCTTTTTTGCTGAAGGAGCAGGAAAATGCAACTCATACTTAAGGCGTGTTTTTAGGGCTATCAATCCCTATATAAATATATTATCCCTATATAAATATATTATCCCTATATAAATATATATTAAACATATATAAATATCCCTATAATAAATATATTAAGGTTTGTTTTTAGGGATATAAATCCCTACCAGAATAAAAAAAAAAAATCTACACTGATAGCAGTATGTGTGAACCAGAAATGTACGTAGAATTGAGATGAAAATACTATTTTTTTCTTGCAACAGAGACTATGGCAAAGACAAATTTCTGCAACAAGCAAAAAAAAAAATCTTTGTCTTTACAGAATACAACTGTATTACAACAGTTTTAATCACTACCAATATTCTATACAAAATAAGTGTCAAGAAAAATATATTTTAAGATTCTCTGTCAAACCCTAAGTAATATGGAAATAACAATGTGCATAAACAGTCCCTTCTCTTTATCTTTGCACATCTGGTTGGTTAGTTGCACAGAAATACTACAGTAAATGTTCAGACTCCATTTATTCTAAAATCAAATAGTCCAGTTTCTTTCTCCCTCTCGCTTCAGGTGAGACTGTCTGCATTACGTTACCATACCCTGGAAATCCAGGTCCCCCAGGTTTTAAAGGTGTTCAAGGTATGTTTACAGACGGCAGAATTTTTTGTCTTAATTGAAATGGAATTTTAAGATCCTAATTAAAAAATAAAAGAAAGCTATCCTAAAAAGATATACTATTCTAGTTTTTCAGCAGATTTCAACATTGCAACATGTAATGTAAAATTGTAAATGCATAGGAATATACTCATCTAACAGAACCAAGGACTAGACAGCTGCAGTTTGCATGGTCAAAAGGCATGCAGGCTGCCTCCATAGAAATGACTAAATGAAGGTACCTTGAAACTCTGTCCTGCCTCAGTTAAAATGCATAAGAGAGTCTGCAAAATATGCAGATGGCTGGAGTCGGATAAGACCTAGAATATGTACATCTGGATACCAGGGGAAAAAAAAGGTGTGCGAGGCAAAGATATGCTGCAAATCTATAATTTCTAAAACTATATTGCTCATGGCAAGTTGCAGTTGAGCCCTAAAATTTGAATACTTACTAACATTACTTCAACTTGTTCAACTTCATTTAAATTCAAAGAACTCATCCAGGAACTGGGAAAATGTTACCTGTGATCACCTCCAAAACATTTGAAATACCCAAGAAAATCCCAATCAGAACAAATGGAGATACTGGATTTTCAAGCTCCTTAATATGGTGTTACACAGCTCCCTGACATCAGTATTGTGAGTGGCAGCTAAAATTTATACAGACATGAAAGAACAGGGATTAGCGTATTGAGCTCATCTGCACCATTCCAGAAGCAGCATATAACACAGGACAATACAAGAATTTGAATCGATACCTGTCATTCACCAAATTAATATTGTTGATATCCTGTAACATTGAAACATTTCAGGAGGTATTTATTTTTTTTCTAATTTACTCTGGTGATTTTCAGTCTGCTGTTTATGGATTAGGGAACAAGTCCATTTATAAAAACAGCAGTCATGCATTTTGGTTGTGACTTGAGTGGTGGTACTTCCTCAAAATGCCAGAAGCAGATGACATCCACTTGTCTTCAAAGTACATGAATTTGGATGGGATAAAAGACATGATGCTGTTTCCTTACATCACACATTTTAGAGCTTTTGTCAGGTTTTACATATTTTCTTTCTGTTTCCAGGACCAAAGGGTTTAAAAGGACTCCCTGGTCACCCTGGACCAAATGGCTTTGATGGGCAAAAAGGCCATCGAGGCAGGCCAGGAGCAGGAATCCCTGGGCCAGAAGGTGAATTGTGCTTTTCTTAACCCAGGAGACCTGCTGGTCAAGCTGTAATGTGTACATGCAGGGTAAGGTAGCTACCATGGTAGAATAGAAGGAAGCACATTTCAATGAAAGTTAATGCAGGATGAATCTTTACCAGTTTCACATTCTTTCCTCCAGCATTGCAGGTGCTGCAGTAACCTGAAGTTCAGTGTCCAAAACAGAAATATTCTCAGAAAAATGCGAATAATTAGTACCATTTTAGCAAAGGGATTGAACTGGACAAGAGCGATAGTACACAAGATAGATGCTGCCCCAAAGAAAACGACTGTCACTTTCCACAGGAATAGTTACCTCCTTCAGTCCTCATGGATCATTAGCTGTAAATGAGAAACCTGAAATTTAATGTATAATGTTATTTTTCTTTGCAAAGTGGTAGTTTAATTCTGGTTATATTTGCATTATAATATTCCACAGTTTGGGGAAATAAAACCACCCAACTTCTGAATTCTGCCTTATTTGAATTTAAAAATCCTGTCGACAGGCTTTCGAGGCAAAGCTGGTGATCCCGGTGATGAAGGTGAAAGAGGACCTACAATTGATGGTAAAAATGGCCCTCCAGGTCCACCTGGCATAGATGGTCAGAAAGGTGTTCCAGGTGATACCACGTATGGTCCTCCAGGAATCCCAGGCAGCCGGGGACTTCCAGGACCCCCTGGTGCACAAGGAGCAAGGGGTGATCCAGGCCTCCCTGGACTCCAAGGTATGAGCCAGTTTTTATGACGCATTTCCATGTGTTCAAAGGAGAAGATCTGAGCAAAGTCAGTCCTGATTCAGATAAAACTTACTCTTTACCTGGATCCATAATGGTGACTGTGAGTGGTACACCCTATTTTTCCATTTACACTTCTACAGTTAAGGTTGATCAGCCACAGAGATCTGCACTGATGGAAGGGGAAGATGCCTTTACCCAGTCCATGGAGTAACAGTGCAGCTTCCTATTCTTACTACTGTTACTTGCTGCCTAGTGGCCATCTGTGCTTAGGGCCTCCTCCTGCTCTGCCACTCAGATAGTCCCTGCCTCAGATTGCTTACTCAAATCTGAAAAACTGGCAAAAGGTGGGAGAACGCTCAGGGAGAGGAGTGAACTTCTTTGCCCAGAGTTATACAATGTAATCCTCAATATCTTGGGCGCTATATATCTCATTTCTGAAGGGGAGTTTTGCTGGTTGCCGCAGATGTCTCCACAGTGCCACTTACTTCCCACTTCATAGCAGATATTGCTGTTTCCTTTTGCCCAGCCGTAAGCAGACACACACCCCCTCCTGTGCAGGTAGCACCTATAGAACTGACCCCAGTGCTGTGTAGCTGGTGCAGGCCAGCGAGCACCTTCCATTCAGCTCCTACACATCAGAAACTAGTTTTTGTGCCATACAGTCATCCTTGCCTATAGGTGAGAGCTGAATTCGTATTTGTTCCTTAAAGAAAGCAGCTCTCCACAACAGCCAATTCTAAATTGCAGAAAAGCATGTTTCCACAAACTATGTGAAAACTAGAGGATAAGATATTATAATAACTGAGCATGTAAATTTTAAAATTACAATTAGGAATTCTGAGGGATGGCGAGTAATGGAAGTAAAACATCTTACAATGGATTTTGTTTCCAGGACAGCCTGGTACCCCAGGATTTCCAGGTGCCAAAGGTTTTAGAGGCCCAGAAGGTGATAGAGGAGCACCAGGCTGTCCAGGCTTCCCTGGCCCACCATGTGACACAGGCTCACCAGGGCCACCAGGACTCAGAGGTGTCACAGGCCTGCCGGGACCTCAAGGTACACAACATCCATCAGGTTGCCTCAAAGCATCTTTTCTGTCAGATTTAATCACATGAATTTGTGGCTGGCGTGACAAATATTTCCATGGGGGCTGCTCATTAATAGGGGTGTACATTATGTTTTGCACATTTCCTTAAACTCAAGGAACGTATCATGTGCATCTCAGATGAATCCCAACTTTCCTTCCCTTCCACTACTGCTCCTTAACTGGCCAAATCACAGTGTGTTCACTGTCAAGTAATAAACAGAATAGTTATCTCTTATTCTGTTGTCCTGAGTAGCTTAACTGAGCTGTCATTACTGTGATAATTTTATCTTCCTTATTCTTAAATGGAAGAGTTTAGGGAGAGCTAGGAGATATATATCTCTCTCTCAAAAGTATTTACTAGTTAGTAGGGATTTTTCACAGGGCACTTCTACTGATACGTCTCTCACTAAAGAAATACAAGAAAACAAACATTCCAGGTGAAAAATCTAGGCAGAGCCAGGATTCCACCACGGTAGCAAAGTTTCCAAATTATTTTGCCATGTTTGATGATATTCAAATTTATACCAAAATCTATCACTTTCTACTTTTTAAATACAATTGCTGAACTTTTTCTGAACTGAACAAACTGAACAATTTCCTGCATTTACCTACATAAATTAAAGCTCTTTTTCTCAGGTTTACCAGGCTTTAAAGGTCAGAGGGGAGACAGGGGCCTAGCTGGGCTACCAGGAATCAAAGGTCTGAAAGGCTCTCCTGGCTCACAAGGTCCTCCAGGTCCTCCAGGCTCCCGAGGACTTCCAGGACTTCCAGGCAATAAAGGACCACCTGGTTTGCCAGGACAACCAGGTACGTTAAACATCCTGCAAACCACCACATCTATAACATCTCGTAGAGGGAGCCCTTGCTACTCCTGTTAAAGCTAGGAAGTACTTTGCACCCTCCTCCTTTTCCAGCTTCAAGAATAAGACCCTACAGCAAGGAAGAGGCAATAACAATAGCATCCTTTCTTATTTCTCTTATAATAAAAAGAAAAGGATGGAAATAGTTTGATGCGTCTTGGTGCTTTAGTTGTTTTACAGCACTGATATATTTCCATGTATTATTGCCTGACTATTTGTAATAGGTTCTTGTTATAATATGCTATTATAAGAACAATATGCTTTTTATTACATCCAGACTATATCCTTTACAGTCTGTGTGCAGTCTGTACAGACAGACAGACAGCAGTACAGACTGATGCAGTCTGTGATTGTATGCTGATGAAGGTGAAGAAATACCTTTACATTATGTCTAGTATCTATAAAAAAATGTGACCTTGGTCCCAAATCATCACTGGCTAATGGGCAAAAGTTCTGAGTAAGCATAGCAAAATGCTGTTCTCCTCTGTCTGTCACCTGGACAGTAGGAGTAATGATTTCCTGTAGCCACATGCAAAATCTGGTGGTGTCTTAGGCTGTGCATTGTATTTAAAATGTGCTTTAGTAGGAAATTTAGCTTCAATCTCCAGGGGATGGCAGCAGGGAGGGAGAAGATGTTTGTTTGCTTCAAGGCAATCTGGATTTCAAGATAAATTTGATCTTGGCATGAAGACATGCTCCAACTATTGGTTCTCTTTGCTAGGAGAGTCATTTCTTAAGGAGTCCTTCTAAATTTCCTGCCTTTTGCTTTACACTCTTCCTTAGAATATGAAAGCAACAGCATAGCAGACTGAATATGTAAATAAAGCATTTAATATTACCAGGAAGCAAAGGGATTCAAGGACCCCAAGGATTCCCAGGACTCCCAGGAACACAAGGCCCAATAGGAATCTCCGGTGTAAAGGGCGAAGAAGGAAAAATGGGTCCACCTGGGCCTAGTGGAGAATGTGGGGATGTGGGATTAAAAGGTTTGTGAAAATCTCCTTCACTCTGTAGTTGTGTCATTATGTCTTGCTATGTTTAGTTTTGTTACTACTGTGTTAGGAATATATTTACTTTTTCTTCTTTTTATAAGGGTATATTCACTTCTGTTTTCAGAGATACTGAATACTAAATCCAGTTATTGCACTCACGAATGTATAATGAAAAATAACTAAAGAAAAATTAATTCCACTCAGATCATTAGGTGCGTTTATTACTAAATCAAACAGAGTAAGATCACTCATTCAAACAAACCTTGAATTTTGTCCTGTACACATCTGAAACTTTAGATTTTTCAAGTTTTCTATCATATTGTCTGTGTTCTTCAATCTGTGTAAAGCATACAAGACATATCTCTAAATATTTATATATGAAAGGGAATAACCATCTCCAAGGTGCAGTCACAGGCAGTCGAGTGGAAAATACAATTGCCATCTTTCATATTCCAGACAAGCAGGGAATAATTCTGATTTAACATCTCCAGGGTTACTACTGAATTAACTAAAAAGCAAGAGAAGGATAGTAAATTCTGTTAGCAGTGAGCCTGCTGAAACAACTGAGAATTGCATTAATATTTGAAGGTTTTCTCTGTTAGGGAAGTCTTCACTAATTGATTTTCAGGACATGTCACTCATGAGTATTTACTTACATTCCATCTGTTTGGTTCAAAGGTGAAAGAGGGCCTCCAGGAGACAGTGGCAGCATTAACATCCGTCTCGAGAAAGGACAAAAGGGGGAACCAGGGTTTCCTGGTGAGAGCGGGTTTAGAGGTGGAAGAGGTAAGTTCATGAAATAAAGCCCTGCATACGTACATTCATCTGATATAAATCACTGGTGTTTTTCACAGCTGCAGTAACATCCAGCAACTTTATTGTGTTTATAGATTCTTAAACTAGCAGGCTAGTTCTTTGGACAATTACTAAAGCAATGCACAAAGTGTGAAAGCATAGCCAAATAGCCAAAACATAGCCAAAGCATAGTCAAATAATGGCTTGACTATATTGGTCATTATTTTGTTCTGCAATTAACTTCAGGTGAAAAAGGCAATACTGGTTTCAGAGGCATCCCAGGCTTTCCAGGGAAGAATGGGGTCCCAGGACTGCCAGGTGACCATGGTGACACTGGACTGATGGGGTTTCCAGGATCACGGGGTTTCCCAGGACCAAAGGGCTTTAAAGGAATTACGGGTTTTCAAGGACAACCAGGTGACCAGGTAAACTAAAAGTGGTAGTGAAATGTCCTGGACTTTACAGTTATCTCCTGCCTCCAAGAAATATGATGAAGGGTACTTCTATTGTACTGACCCATTAGATGTTCCTCCTGAGAAGAGACTGACAGTATAATAAATAATTAAATTCCATTAAATTCCTTAATGCAATAGTTCAATGCTTTGATTATGTTTTAGCAGGAACTGTAGTCAGGGTCAACGAAGGGCCTTTCCCCTCTCTCCTAGCTGCATGTTGTGTTTTTGTTACATTGCCACTTGGTGGAAGTCCAGGCTATGCTGCACTAATTAGGGGGGTCAAAAAATGGATGCACAGTCAAGTCTTTAACATTATTCCTAATAACAGATTGTTAGTCACTTGCTGCAGAGATTGTAACATAGCAGCAGCACAAGTATGAAGTTAATATATAGCTGCTTCTTCATATCTTGCTATATGGAGCAGTCAAGCCAATAGATGAGACAAACCGAGTCTTTTGTGCCCATGCCAACAGCTGGCACCAAACAGAACCCAGGCAAGCAATACTACTCAAGAACAAATACACAAAACCACATATATCCCATATGAATATAAGGTAAAATTCTTCACTGGCTTGTATGCTAGGTAGACAGGCAGTGAGATTACATGAAGCATAAAGCACAGTTGGGTTTTTTTGGTAAAGGGACAACATATCTTTTCTTGGCTTGTCTTTTATTATATTTCTTTAAAGAGATAATCTGTTTTGCTGATTATAGGTCATTATTCAAAAGGAAACATGGAGAAATCTTTACATTTTTACTGTTGCATCACAACATATTTCTGGTTAATGTTTATAGTAAATTTCAGGTAACATACAATAGTATTTGGTACATTTTTATGGTACCTTTTAAATCAAATTACTCAAGCCATCTGTGGGGAATTTAAGCTGTTCAAGCCAAAAGTTAGCATAAACTATAAAAGCACAAATTCAAGATGATTAGCAAGTCTAATCTACTTTGGAAGTGCAAATGGTCAGTGTTAGACATGTAACAAAGACAACCTGCTTTTCTGTTGAGCTTAAGATACAGTTTTGCTATTTATATTGATTTCTGGTGTGTTTACCAGTGTAAGAGAACCAAATGCTCTTATAGATCATTACTGCTACACAGATCATATACCAAACATTTTTATTTTGTTTTTAAAAAAATCAGGGTGACGTTGGCTTACCAGGAATCCCTGGACATCCAGGACTGACTGGCCCAAAAGGATCTAAAGGTAATGAGTTTATATAGACATGGTTTTGAAAAAGGCAGTATTGTTAGGATGTATATGGTCTGATAGATGGTGAGTACTCAGTAGAAAAGGGAAAACAGGACATAAGTGAAAATAATTAAAACATGGATGTCATTAGAAACAAGTCTGACTTACCTGAAGGCAAAATTTGCATTTCAGTATATTCTTTAGCACTTTGTTCCTTATAAAGTAGGTCTTCCTAATTTAGAAGATAAGTTTGTGTCAAATTTCACGGAGTTTAAAAATTCCATCAAATATATGTAAAAATCCACTGTTATGGATCTGTAAACTTGTCAAATCAAGTAAGAGAAAATGCAATCATTTATGGTATTATGCAGATACTTAGAGTTTTTAGGATATTCTAACGTGATTTATAATTTCTTTTCTATCACTTATTTTCCAGTGTTTTCCAAGCTATGATTTTTGAATTCTTAGAACTTCTGAAAGTGTAATGTAACAGATCAGGCAGAGTTCATAGTCATGCATGCAAAATTATTCATTTGAAAAGGTTAAGTTTGCATATTGTTTTTCACATAGATACAGATTACTCTGAAAGATTTATCTATAATATTTAGATTTTAAAAAGCTTTTCAAAGAAATACAGAATGGTGTCATCCATGATACTACAAGATTTCCTTGGAGCAGGATTTCATTACTAATAAATAATGAAATTAAATCACTGCCTGGAAAAAAAAACATTAAAAGGACAGGAGAAATTATTTTCTCAGCTACATTTTCCACTTCATCAAAAATTCAAGACCTTTTCTGCTAGGGAATGTATTCACACAAAACAAGAAAGAACAATACTCAATATAAAGAGAACTCATATGAAATGTATCGAAAACAAATTTACTGGAAAAGTTATCATTAAAACTAAAGCAGGAAACAGCCAGTAAAGGTGGGGATTGCTAGGGCAGGGGATTTCTAGCAACACTTGAACTCAATATTTGCTCTTAACTCTTCAGACAATGAAGCTGAAGACAGCATTAATTGGTAGGAGAGGCCACACATTTGTACAGGCAATGTAAGGCAAAATTGCTTGGAATTACTGATTTTGAGATAAACAGGAATTTCAGCACAGACAGAAGGAAGGTGTGCTGGCCTAAAGTCCTCAGCTAGTCATTACCAAGTTAGTAGACTCACACTGTATTGATTTTGTACATCCTCACAAAGCTATGTAAGGAGTTCTCTGTATTTAATAAAGTGTTATGGGGAATTTATGCAGTATCTTTCACTTTCAGTATATGCTGTCAGTATTGGGAAAGTTCACAGAATTTTTGGTTTTTTTCATGATGAGAAATTTACAGGAATACTGCCAGGAGTCATAAGAAACACAAACTGAGTTAGTACTTCAAGACAAGCTGAGCTGGCAGATAGTTTGCATATGCCAAAGCGTTTTTCATTCTGTGTCTTCTCAGTCCCTTTTATAGCTGTTAATATCTAGGAGTAAATTATCTAATCTTACAAAATCGTCCAGCTTCAGTTTTGTGGATGAAAATCATACTTGCATGAAATGAAAGTCATTGTACCTCAACAGGCAAGAGAGGTGACCCAACTCCTCTGCTTGGTTCACCTGGTCGAAAAGGGCCTCCCGGAGATCCAGGATTACCAGGTACCTCTGCCTGATTGAAGAAAAATTAGGACTTAAGAACTCATTTTCTCTAAGTTTTGTTAGTGGAGAGGGAGCTCTGCTTTCTATGCATATTGAGCAGTATTTTCTATAGTTATAAACTCAGGGATTGGAGAGGTATCACAATGTGTAATGGCTAGCATTGTTCATGGCTAGCATGAACATAGGAGGTAGAGTCTACTATTTTCTAGTACAGCACTGATGAACATACCAATACTTAACCAGAATAAAATCTGGCTTGGCTATATCTTGCTGTATCTTTCAGATATAACCAGAGAGATCAGTATAATTCATTGCTAATAAATAGATGCAAGGATCTGAAGTATTTTAATGAAACTCTTTTTCTACTCAAGAAACCCCTTACTGAACTTCTATATTTTTAAACATTATGAGATGAAGAATGGGTGACTTCAAACAAATAAATGCTAGATTTATTTTTTTTTTCTTTAAGGACTCTGTGGATTCCCAGGAGAGAAGGGTTCACCAGGTATCCAAGGGCAACCTGGAAGACCAGGATCCAAGGGTGACCCTGGATACCCAGGAATACCTGGATTTCCAGGTAATCCCAAAGTTTAAAAAAACAGTGCCATGTGACACCTCAAAAGATATAGGAAACAGGAAAATGCAGCTCCTCTGTGGAAGAGGCTAGATAAATCAGAGATCACATGAAGGTTTGTATTGAAAGCTATTTCAGCACCTACAGACAGCAGCAATAGTCTGCTCAGAGTGTCAGAGCAAGACCTGTCAATTCTTCATACATTCCCATGCACTTTCAGGGAGCTCTGAATAATGCAGTGTGCTGGCATAGCGTTAAAAAAAAAAAATCAACATGTTAATAGATTTACATATTCACAGATTTTTTTTTCTATTCTCAGGAGCTACAGGTCCTCAGGGATTTCCAGGAGAACCTGGAGAAAAAGGGAAACATGGCATTTTGGGACCCCCAGGATTGCAAGGATTACCTGGATCCCAAGGCAGGAGAGGTAAACAGTATACAGTGCAGTTCTACTGGTAACATAACAGCATCAGACATAAATACCCTTTTAGTAGTGAAAATGGAAAAGGCCTAAATGTGTGCATAATTTTGATTCTGTATTCTCTTAAACTACTAGAAGAATTAAGCCAGTTCCCATCACCTTTGAAAACATCAATGCTACCTCAGAAAATTGGGCTACAATCTAAAATGAGTAAGAAAGAAGGTAGAAACAGATTCTGGCTCCACTGATGTAACCGAAAGCAGAAGTTAAGGAAAGGAAAAGCAGTTTGCAGTAATTCAGATCTTTCACTTTCACTTCAATTATGCTGTGTTCTACATTTTCACCAGGGAGTGCCACTGTTACTCTACAAAACCAGCAGACTACTATGGACAGTTTTGTCTTACAAATTTGTTTTGACAAATTGTGATAAGATGCCTTGGGTTGGGTTTTGTTGTTGGTTTTGTTATTTTGTTTTCTCCAAAACCTGACTTTTGGTGGATTTAACATAGAAATGTTTCCCCCAAATCCTAATTTACACTTCTCACAATGATTGTTATGTTTAGATTGAACAGCAGTTTACCTATACAGTTGTTTTTGTTGGAGAACATTATTAACATTTACTATACTCAGAATGATATATTGAAAATAGAACTTACATTAATATTTTATTAAGAAAGGTAATCAACTATGTACTTTGTATCCTCTCTGTGTTATAGTGTGCTTCATAACCAGTTCCTGGATAGGAAGAATAATATTAGTGACCCATATACAGAAATCACAGTAAAGTAACACTTGGGGCTATGATAAATTATTAGAGGGGACAATAAATCCACTTTTTCAAATTCAGCCTAAGGAAAAATTGAGGTTTCTTATGAACTACTGAAAATCTAAATGAAAAATGGAAACCATTTATGATTGCTTGCAGTAAAGTAAGTGGTGCCGATTTAAACTGTCATGACAGATTCCTTGCTGGTGCATAATCTGCAAGAGAACATTTCATTTTTGCAAACAATATTTGCTGTAACAAAAGCAGAGATCTGCAGTGACAGGGATGTCTAAATTGAGAGGGGTCAAAAAAAAAAAAAAGCATTCTTCTCCTGAAAACTTCTTAGTAGCAGATGGACTCTTTCCTTCTTGTCATAAGTGGTAAGACATTCTCTTCTGTATTGTACAGAACTTATCCCAAGTCCTGCACAGGAAACATAACAAATTAACACACGTGCTGCAGGGGAAAAGTTCAGCTCCAAATGGAAATTCATTAGAGACCAAGTTGCGTGCTAAGCCTTAGGATTCTATATATTACCAGCATAGTTGAAAAGAAGGTTAACACCTTTGAAATTATACCGTGTAATGAAAACTGAATGGAATTTGTATTCCAATTCAATGGGAGAATATAGATCTGGACTCTATTTTCAATAAATACTGTTGCTAGCATTAGAAGTGAAATGGTTAATTGGCTATTCATAGCTAAGCACACGGCCTTGTTAGTCTAATTGCTTCTCATTTACATCAAATGTCTTGTGCTTGAAGAACTTTCAGATTAAAAAAAAAATTAGTTAAACAGCATCTACCAAAGCATACTCACATTTTCTTTATTACAGAGATAGTTTTACTTGTTAAGGGCTCAGTCTGGCAAGCTTTACTTGTGTGAGTAATCCTTGATGAAGCAAGTAATATTAAGAACATCAGCAGAATTACTTGTGCGAGTAGAAGCTGAATTGGGCTGTAAAATACAGAAACAGTGGTTCATACATAGGTCAGCCAATTCAGCTGTACCTAGAAATATGGGAATATAGCAATCCAAAAATCGAGAATTACAAGTGCTGATATTATAATGGATTGTTGGCAAATGTGTCAGAAATTCCCTGGAAAGCAAGTAAACCAAGCCATCAATCTTAACTGAATGAGCTAAAGATCAAAAAAGCTTTAAATGTGACCTGGGTGCCAAAAATCGTTAGAAGTTCATAATCATTTTAAAATACTGCTGTTAAATTCCCCAAATTGGCATGCAACTCTTACATAAATTTGAAAATGGGAACATCCCCAAAGCACAAGCAGACTACAGAAAGCAGGACTGAAACTTAGAATGTCATGAAAAGTTAAAAGAGCAGTTAATTAAGGGCGCAAAACATACTACAGGTTGGATTACTAGTGTCCCATATTAACAGAGGATTGCTTAGAGAATGTATTATTGATGTCTTGCAGGTTTTCAAACAATCTTATGGATTTAAAATTTTTCGAGACTGGTGTTTGCTACAGGCTGGATTATTTTTATTTTTTTTCCTTTCTTTTCATTCCTTTGTTAAATTTTAACTGAAATAATTGAGCAGTTTCTGAGAACAAAGCTATGGGAGTATTATTTTTGGTGTGTCTGTTAGGAAAAATGAAGGGGCACTAGAGTTCTCTTTGTCAGGTGACGCACTTGATGAAGGACATTTGTGTTGCTGTTCCTGCAGCAATTTGTCCCTGCCAAATGTGACCAGCTTATAAACTTAAAAAAAATATATATCCATTCATATGTGCTTAAGTAGAGCAATAAGTTATCCCATGATTCGTGCTCTGGATATACAGCAGATTTGCCTGCTGCAGGACATGCTGGGATCAAGCACAGGAACTGAAAGAGAGAACCCACATCTTCTATGCCAGAATGTAGCTAGACGGGATAAAGGAGACAGACAGAAAGATAATTCAGACTTGTGGAAAAAAGCACTGCAACTGGACTGGGAATCTAACATGGCAGGGAGAGGAACTGGTGGGGAAGAAAATTAGGCAGACATAAGCAGCAAAGGTGGAAGAGGCACCGACAGTATTGTTCAACTTCTTGATGATCAGTGTCACCTCTAATCTGTACTTCTCTGGAGCAAGAAGCATCCCAAGTCTATTGCTCTATCTGAAACCTCTTTGAAACCTGTTATCAAATGACTCATCAGTCTTGCCAAATCTGTTCCTATCACCAGGTGATAGGCTGCTGTCTCCATTTAGCAGTTGTACATCTTCACATTTGATGCTTCATCTATACAATTTAGGGAACTATAGACTGATAATGATGTGGAGATATTTTTACCCTCCACTGCAAACAACAGACACAATCTCAGATTAGTTCCACTTAAAAAAAATGCATTAAAAATACCATCTATGTTTTTACTTACTGTATTTTAGCAATTTTCAAAAAAGCACAGATTATAAAACAAAAGTTGTATCTGACTACCATGAACACTCAGCTTGTGATCTGGGCATCTAGTGAACATCACTAGGGACAAAGCTACTGTATGCTATCACATCTCAGCATCGGTCTCAATTACAGATTTGTTGCCTTCAAAGACTGTGCTGTTCAGTTTAAAGAATTTTTTTAACAGTGTGATGCAAAAAAGCCTAGTTTTCTGTGTGAAATCTGCAGGACCAGGGAAAAGAAGCCAGGGGAAAATTTAGCTTCTTTGTAGTGCAGCTAGATTAAATTGCACTTACATTTGGAACAGAAGCAGTAAAGAAGTTCCAGCTTTACAGTCATTTTAGGTGGTGTCTGCATCCCAGTCACCTGGTGGTAACACAGCTAACTATGGGCTAGTTAATCACATGTAGCAGTAGTAGTCTAGACACAGATACGAGGTTCGCAAGAATAAATTAGCCCGTACTGAGCTTCCTGCTGCTAGCTGCAGTATAGAAAATACCTAAAGGATTAAAAGGTATGTTTTCTGTTTGCTTTGATGTGAAACTGTATTATGATTGCTATTTTTGGATTTTTCACATTTCCCTTTCCAAAAAAGGCTGCACTCCAGTGCAATGTGATTTCGTCTTCAGTTGCCAATAATAATCAAGTTTGGCAAATACCCTGTCTTGATCCAGAATGCGTTGTCAGAAAAAAAATGGCATAATTTTAAATTGTGACTTTAAAGGATTATTGTGGCACCCAGTCATGCCTGTAATATCTCTCAGGTCTTCCTGGACTGCCCGGACTGGATGGCTTGGATGGACTAAAAGGTCAAAAAGGTTCTGCAGGAGTTCCAGGTAAAGAAGGGAAATAGCTATGCAGAACAGAAAATCTTCTCTTAAACGACTGAATGTGCAAGGAATGATGCACATTATTTTGATACTTGCTTTGCCCAGGAGATATCGGGAAGGCTCAGACTAAACTTTCAAACATAATCTAATGTGTGCCTAATGGCACACCTGCAGTTATTTGTGAGGAAAACTTTAAAACTTCCATTACTCACATAGTTGTGTTGGAACCTTTCAAGACCATTTATAAAATGAAAATGTTCAGTGCAGATGATTCAAAGTAGAGCCAAGTCTCTGGGTTTTTTATATGTAAAAGATTAACAAATTAAAAGGAGACTTGTGAAATCCCAGCCCCATTGAAGTCCATGGGAGTTGTGCCACAAACTTAAGAGGAACCTGGATTTCACACACACTGATCCATTTGCAACTTTCATAAGGTGGTTTTGAAGCAGTATTAAGAAACAGTGCTCACCATCTACCTAGAGATTAAAAACTTATGCCGATAGAAAATTAAATTTAGGATCATGCAATCAGTTTACATTTCAAGTTACAGACAATAACGACACCATATAAAATAACCCCTGAAGAAAAGCATTAAAGCAAAGAGATTACTGTCTTTGAAAGAGATGCATTAGGGCCAGATTCAACAAAACTCTATCCAGCTTCCATGACAGAACCAGAAAAATAGCACTAGGCAACCCTTGCAAGGGGGAACATCTGCAGCTGGTATTTCTGTTTTGCACATCTGTATTTGTATTCAGTGTAAGCTTTATGTACATAATTGTTTTCCTATAAAGGTCGAAGTGAAACAGGGCCCCCAGGATACCCAGGAGAACTTGGACCAAAAGGAGACAGAGGTGAACCTGGATGGCCTGGTATTTCTATTCCAGGCCCCCCTGGAGAAAGGGGATTCCCAGGATTCCCAGGTAAGAAAGGGTTTTTCTCCTTAGTGGTGCCCTGCAGAGTTGAAATGAAGCTCATACCGGCTCTTCCCCTGGTTAGTGTGAACATTAATACATACCCAGAAGATTCCCTCCCTAAAAAGAGTTCTGTTGCAATAACATGCTGATGTCTCCTGAGTAGATACGGAGACCCCAGTATTTTACAGTATGTTACAGGAGAGAAAGAATAAGAATAGAAAATAATGGACTTGGACAGACTCGGGGAACTGCTAGGTGGAGTTGCCTCTTGGGAAGAAATTCCTAAAGAAAAAGAGTGCAGGAGATCTGGTAGTCACGGAAATATAGTAAATCCGATGTAAATGCAAGATGGAACTGTATCACAAGATTGTTATGATTATTTAAGAGCCTTGGTGATACAGGAATTGCATAGAAATAGGAAAAAGCAAGTGTTTTGAGGAAGGGCCCCTAAGAAGGTTAAGAGATTGGAGTGCCTGTTACATGAGAAGAGGCTGAGGGAGTGGGATTTGCTTAGCCTCCAGAAGAGAAGGCTCAAGGAGGATTTTATCAATGTGTATAAGTACCTGATGGGAAGGACACGGAGACAGATTCTTCATAATGGTATCCAGTGATAGGACAAGAGGCAATGGGCACAAACTGACATACAGGAAATTCTACTTAAATATTAAGGAAAAGGTTGCCCAGAGAAGTTATTAAGTGTCTATCCTTGGAGATACTCAAAACCCACCCAGACAGAGTCCTAGGCAACCTGCTCTAGCTGACCCTGCTTTGAGGAGGGGGTTGGACTAAAAAGTCTCCAGAGGCCCATTCAAGACTCAGCAATTCTGTGATTAGAAATGACATGAGCTTTACTCTACCAAACCTTGCCGGTGTCACAACACACAGAAGAAAAATAGCAGAGGTGAATTATTCTAAGATGAAGACACAGTCATTTTTCTCAATTTAGTTACTAGTTCGTGAACTGCGGGAGTCAACAGAATGGCGCTGTTGAGGAAAAAAGAGAAAGTTTCATTCTAAGATGCCGTAACACTGCTTGACATAGGATGGGCAAGGCTTCCCATGGTATACTGTGTCCAGCTTTGAGAAATTAGGGAGAACTCACTAGAGAGTAAATGTAAGGATGGGGTCAAGAATAAGACTGAAGAAACTAGATTTGGTTTTTTGTAGAAAAGAGAAGGCAACAGGGTGCAACACATGCTAATAAGCTGCAACTATTCCAAAGTGTCATGCTGAGGATGATAACCTGTAACTCTTCCTGCCTGTCACATGTAAGAGCACTAAAAAAAAATATTATCAAAAATCCAGATTAAAAATTAGGAAAAAAAAAAGTTTAAGGCTAGTAAATTCATCTTGTTCACTGAGGTTTTTAGGACAGGGTTGAACTCACTTTTGCTAGGAACAATCTGTGAATACTTAGCCTGTCCCAGGCAGAATGATTTCATAGTCGTCACTCATCTTACGTTTTTACCATTTCTCACATTGTTAGAATACAGGAGAAGACAGCTATTTGTGGCAATATGCCAACATGTGATGATGAATTCTTTAGTTTAAATAGACTTTATGGAAAGAATTAAAAATTTTAAAAGATAACAAATACTTTCACTTCTCCAAGATGTCTTCATTAGCCTAATCACTGGTATGTTCAGTATATAAGTGAGAGCATGCACTAGCTCCATGACTTCATGTTAGCATTCTTTTAGTTAGTAATTTATTTATGTAATCTAAAAAAAACCTCAGATTTTTTTTTTCTTTCCTTTTTGTAAAACGTGATGCTTTAGGTAGAAGAGGACCTGTTGGACCCACTGGACCTATGGGAAAATCTCCTTATAGTGCTTCTCCTGGTCCTCCAGGTGATCAAGGACCACCTGGTTTGGATGGCATCAGAGGTATTAAAACCAAAAATACCAAATTTGATAGTGTAAAAAAAAGCCCCTGAGGCTACTAAGAATCACTGGGTTGCTGCAATAACATGTAAAAGTGCAGAGGGAACAAAGAAACCGATCAATACCTCAAGTGAATACAGAGAGAAGTGAACACTGGAGAGGATCACCAGAGCAAGGATAAAATACACATCTCCAGATTGAGTTTTCTGGCCTTTATGATAATTCTGTATAAGTCCTGCTGCTACAACAAATCTCAATTTCCACAGAAGCAAATGGAAACAAGATTACTGGCCTCTCTTCCTAGCAAGAAGGATAAAACACATTGTCCAGAGGCCTGCCATTGTTGGTAAACCCACAAAAAGCTTTTCAATCTAAATCCAGCCCTGGGAAAGCTAAAGCTGGCAACTCTTTTGTAAGCATTTCTGTAGACCTCACTTCTGTTACAAGCAGGGGTTGCCAAGGGATCCAGTCAATTCCTATAGATCCTGGTCCTCAAATGCAGCTCTTTCAAGTTGTTCTGACCCCCTACATTAAGCATTATCTGAACCCTTCCTTACCCAGTACAAAGACTTAACTTCCTATTGGGAAATAGGGGATGGAGATCAGAAGGGTAAGCAATACTGTAATAAATACAGAGAAACAGCGTCTCAATGCATGTAACATTAACTTGCTGCCTTTTGCTTGCACAAATCTACGTAGTTTTGGGAGCTATTCCTATTATTGTCTTCCTTACAATGCCTTGGACAAAGGCTAATGCTAATGTTTCCAAAGACATGCAAGGATTGTCCTGTGTCCCAGAGAAAAAACTCAAAAGCAAAAAAACCCCAATGGAACATGGCTATTTTTAGATGTTTACACTTTGTGCATATATTAAAAATAAAGTTCTTTTACCATAGGTCATCCTGGGCATCCTGGTCCTCCTGGAGAGACTGTCTTTGTGCAAGGAGATCCAGGTGATATTGGTATTCGAGGGGCACCAGGTAATCCTGGGCAGCGAGGGCAACAAGGAGCCAGAGGTCTTCCAGGGAACCAAGGAAGAAGAGGCCTGAAGGGTATGATGTGAGATATTTTTAACTACCACATACACTTATGCTCAGCCCCGTGCAACTGAGTGTTGTGCACAGGGGATTGCCATTGGAGATTGAGCCAGACAGAAGGGGTAGGCTGGATGTTTCATAGCTCTGCCCTGTTAGCTACAGATAAGACAGGGCTGGGGTAGAAAGTCATAATACAGACAGATTCACATGTACTGATTCCAACAACATGTTTGAAGACTCCCCTACCAACCTGAGAATGAGGCGGTGAAACTTTTGAGTCTGCCAGATAAAGCAAACCTTGACCTCTCTGCAGGGATCTTGAGAAACTATGGAAGATGCAGATGTGTTTGAACTAAGAGTCTCACATCTGCCCCATATCAATAGCTTTGGCCTTTCGACAGATTCTTTAGTTTGAAAATGGGAATCTAGATACTCTGCTTCTTCCACACACTGTAGAGAAGTCCTATCTACACCAATCCCTTCCAATCTCTACAAAAAGAAAAGTCATAAATTTTAATTCAGTTCAAGACCAGGGAGAGAAGAGGAAAATGTGCATTCTTTCTGGGAGAGAACAGAGTTGAGCTGTCCCAAGCATTTTTTGTTACTCAAGCAGCCAAGACTTCATCTTATTTATGTATTCAGCTTCTCGGAACGCAACTACATGTAACTGCACAACTGTTTTCCTTCCAGGTCCTATGGGAGTCCATGGCCCGCAGGGTCCACCTGGTGCTATAGGACAACCAGGAGACCAGGGTTTTCAAGGAAAACCTGGACCCAAAGGTCCCCCAGGTACATATGAACCTGTTGTTCATTGTCACTCAATGGTAACCATGATCTTTCTATTCATATATAATCTTACTAATGTCTACGTGCATACAGACAATTTAAACAATATCAGAAAAAACCTGACTTAATTGATCTCTCGTTTGAGTTGTGTAAAAATTTATGAACTATGTATTTGTTTCTAATGTCACCTCACATAAGTGACTTGGGTTCTCATTCCATTCTTTAATTTACATGCCTGAAACTTGTTTCCACTTCCACCACACTGGCTGCAATCTGCTTTCCATTTTTCACATCCTTCAGGTTTCATAGGTGAGTTCATGACTATTGATTATTGTTCTTTTCATGTGGTGTTCCTTCTGGATAGATATATTCCACTTTTATAAGAAGGTATTCTTGGCTTGGCTGCTAGGAATAGTAGATAGTGCTACAACGACATAATTCTAATAGATTTTTCACATAAATAGCTAGCATTTCCAAGCAGACCAGTATCATGATAATGCTACATTGACAAGTTTCATCCCATGATGTCAATTAGACTTGTAAAATACTTTTGTTTCAAATTATCTCTTTGTTTTTTGGTTGTCAATCAAGATGCTTTCTAACCAAAAACTTAGCAAAGGCTTGAATCCTAACCCTGGATTACTACAAACACTGAACTCTTAATCTGACTAAATTGATCCGATTCTGATTTTGCTCCAAAATGTAAATTGCCAAGAGCTCACAGTAACTTTCAGTACATAAAATGAGGCCATTCTTTATTTTTTATTCTTATAATTATTTTAAATAGATATTGTGGGTTAGCTTCTTTGTCCTGCTTATTGATGGCTTTGCAGCCACAGAATAGGCACGGTACCATAAATCTTCACAAATGCCAAGGTGTTTGTGCTGAAGTTGGATAGGCTTTAGGCTTTAACTCAAATCAGTTTGGGGCACGTTAGGACAGAAACTGTACACCAAATATTTGAAATATATCAGCTAGCATATACTTGCTAACACATGCTTGCCATGCTGTTAAGTGCTGTGCTAGAAGACTAAGAGCAAAATTAAAAGCAGTGAGACTCAATAATTCAAGATTTTAAAATACTTAATACACTTGAATACCAAAACCAGCTAACAGGTGTGTTGATTTTTCACATGAGAACTATTAACCAATCTTCTGTCTAATTTACTTTCCTATTACACATTCCAGGTGACCCTGGCGAACCAGGAAAAATAGATGATTCATGCCCTGCAATCCCAGGGCCTCCTGGGGAAGCAGGGCAAAGAGGACACGACGGCTCTGTAGGATTACCAGGGCCAATAGGCCACCCTGGACCTCAAGGTAAGCTTGTGTTTTGAAAGCTTGGATGGCTGTTTTAGCCATTTAGACAACAAATTGAAAAGGGTCAAAATGTGAGTGTTACTTCTCTGTATGTTATGTTTTACCCTGTCTCTTCCCCTTAAATACTTATTAACCATCTCCAGAAACACGTAGTGGGCTGGTTAATGTTGAGGTGATGAATCAATGTAGCTGAACCAGACTACTGAGCTTGCCTGCGCTGCATTCCCTTTTCCTAGGCCAGGGAGGGCAAAAGCATCATGCACTGTTGAGAAAAGAATTCTTCAAATCGTATTTTTTCTTTTTTACCAATAAATGAAAAACCAGTCCCTCAAACGACTCCTATGGTTTAGAGAGGCTATATTTGGAGGATCTTAAAAATATACATGCTTTAAATTTTAGCAATATTGAATCACAAAGCTCTGCTACCCAAAGTCCTAAAAGGACACTGAAGTCAGAGAGGCGGCTACAATAGCACTTTTTATCTGTTTGAACATGAAAAAGTTACCACCAAAAAAAATGGCCAAAGAGATCTTAAAAAGAAATTATGAAAGACTGAAATATTCTTCTGATAGATAAAAAGAAAACACGGGTGATGCTGTACTGAAGATTCCAACAGAGTGGCCATCTTCATATAAATACAGCGTAGCAAGTCTGTGTAGTGGCTTCAGTTTAGGTTGTATCTAAATGTGGTGTCTTCAGTTCAGATAGTGGAATCCCTCGTGTGGCTTTAGGTATTTCCTACTTGGGAAACCGAAGTTTGTTGTGGTGGCTGCACTAGACATCCAATGTCTCCAGCGAGAAAATATCTGATTTTCTCCCAGGAGATACACTGCAGCACTCATTCCCCTCATGAAAGTGAACACAAGGTAATTTTCAGTGAACTATTTAGTTTTACATATCTTAATTGATTTGCCAACTATAAGGTGTTTCTGTCTGGGGTTGAATCGCTGTGTTTCCATTATATACAGCATTAAAAAAGTTTCTGCAAAACCAGATGATATGATAATACATACTCACACTGGTTTTATGAAAGAAACACTTAGTAATGCTTTCCCTTTCATCAAGATAGCAGAATTCCAATTTTCTCCTGGCTTGGAAGGCAAACTGGAGGTTTTACTGGCAAAAGCAATACGTGTTAGTAAAACTTCAGTGTACTTGAGCTTTGGCAAAATAACCATGCAACCAACATTGAAAAGCTGTTAAGTTGTTAAACAAAGTAAATTGTTTTGACTGGTTTAGATTTTCTTAATGAATCTAGTAAAAAGTGGCATGAGGAAATTTTGAATGTTGTGAGACAACCTTGAATTACTCAGTCTGCAGGTCAAGTAGCAAAATTTGCAAGGAATGAAACACACACCATTAATAAGAAACAACTATGGTGCTAGAGAAACATACTCATCTGAAAACTGTTTTTTACCAAAAAACACTGCTGAGTGCAGTAATATCTGACAAGTGTAACTTTGTTCAATGTAGATTATGTTTAAAGCGGACAGTGAGCAGGAGCATCACTACCTGTGCCCTGTATGTGAGACGTAACTTTTACTGTCATGGCCACACCTCATTATCTGCTAATGTATAAAAATGCCCGAAGATATGAGAAATATAAAAAGGTCAGGTCATCAGGAGCCTAAAATGTCTTTACCCTTCCCCACTGGATGTAGTCCAATTCTGCAGTCCCTCCCTGTTCTGCGAGTACTCCAATACATGCATTACTTCACAGGAAGCTCAGTGCAGGTTTAAAGACTTCGCTGAATTGGGTCCTAAATGATGAAGGCCTGCCGTAGCATGAGTTATAACTCATTACACCGTGTAGATACTGATGGCAGTTCTGCAAGAGGCTTGTCATGATAATATTTGTTAGTAGTTTGATTTCAGCTGTAAATCACACAAGTTCTGTAGAGAGGACATAAAACCTTATCAGCAGTTGCTGTTACTAAAGTCATGCCTCTGAGCTACTACTGTGGCCACAAGGAGAGTAAGTTGTAAACATAATTCCCAGCAGAATGCAGTTCTGCACTTCTCTGTCCTGAAGCGTCATTTCTTGGTGTGTATATATATGTTTGCACAATGTCTAGCCTTTAAATGCAGCCATATGAAGGGAAAATTCATGCTTTGTATTTATCTAGGAGGAAAAGGAGAAGAAGGGTCATGCGGCCTGCCAGGTCAAGATGGCTTACCTGGGGCACCTGGACCACCAGGTGACCAAGGGCATGTAGGAGAGCAAGGATATGCTGGGCCACAAGGTAAGAATGGAACATGACTTTTGGGGGAGAGATATGTGAGATGACGTATAGACTAACTTTTCTCTCTACTTCCCCAATTCATACATGGATACATCCACCTCTGGCTTGAGATACCGTGACACTTCTTCCCCCCCCACTGTTCAAACACTGACAGTGACATTTATGAACGATTTCATAACACATAAAAAGAGCTATTGGAATGAAAATTTATCTCGGCATCCATTATTAACCAGAAAGGCAATTAACCACAGATGCTTAAACACCATATATCAATAGGTACGCATTTCTGAGTCAGGGCTAATGGTGCGACTGTCTGTGAGTAATTAAAATTGTATTTTAACTGTGACTGCTGTTTAATAAATTAATGGTTTAATACATATGTGAGGAAAGGGCATCGGCAGTTACTGCAGGGATTCAAATTCAGTCCAGAGAAGTCATCCTAGTGAGTAAGTCTGGGAAGTCATTGCCCACCTCCATTGATTTCTCAATCCATACAGCACAGGACAGAGGCACAATAGAGAAGCCAACTGGCAAGCATTCGGTGGCAACCTAGTTAATTTCTCTCCCGGAAGAAGGATAACAAGAATCTACTTGTGTCTCTATTGCCCACGACAGCCTGTGAAGATGTATTATAATAAAGTCAGGAACCCCTTACTGAATGCTTAAAGATAAAAGTTCACACTAGCTGTGCGTTCACACTGGTAAATTTCTTTTACCTTTTCTCCTGTGTATAAGGTCCACCTGGCCAGACTGGTATCCCAGGACCACCAGGCCCCCATATTAGATCTGCGAGTGGATTCTTGCTTGTCCTTCACAGTCAGTCAGACAGAGAACCACTCTGTCCACAGGGAATGCCAAAATTATGGACTGGCTATAGTCTGCTGTACCTGGAAGGACAAGAGAAAGCTCATAATCAGGATCTTGGTATGTACTGTAGTACATAATTGCTCTCTAGTTAAGGTCTAACATGGTGTGATCTATACAATGAAAGACAAGTCGAATGGAGCACACTATAGAGTCATCAGTTACTTATTTTTTACAGACTCAAAACTAATTTACACTGATCATAATGAGCTTGGTTATGCTGCCCTATTATATGCCCCATTTAAAATGGGTTTCTGAATGAAAAAGGTATTTCTACCTTTAACTAATTTTGAATAGAAGTTGGAGAGATGAGTGGTTTATTTCACTCATCCTGGCTAGTCATTTTGGGCTGCCTTTGAACTGACTGGAGAGGTTTTCCTAGATCAGGAATCTCATTTGGCCACTCTGAACTAACTCCCTGGAGGATCTGCTCCTTTCTACTGTGAAGGCATCTTGGGAAAAGAGCTGGCTAAGTTGGATAGTATAAATAAGCTTTATAAATAAAATTGTGCATCACGTGTACAGCAGAATTGTGTGCTTTTGAGAGCCAGAAGCTAATGTTTTTTTGAAAAGACAAATTTCTCCCAAAGTGGGTCTCCTTTTGGTGTCTTAGGTCATTTCTTCTAAGTGTTCTACAGTTCTGACTGAAATTAGCTGTTTAAATAAGCTGGCTGACTTGCAGCCTGAGAAACTGATCGGCTGCAATTTGCATAGAAAAAATTTCCTAAATTTTTATTGTCTTACTATACGAGAGGCAGAGAAGTCTCCTAGGAGGAAAGATCAAGGACCTAATAAGCTTGGCAAAAAAAAAGAAAAAAAAAAAAAAGAAGTGCTTAAAAGAGTAATAAAAAGATATATTTTTAGTACTGCAGTGTTGTTTTGAAATGTTTTCACTATTTGGCATTCCCCAGGAGAGCCAGTTGTTAACAGAATGCCTTATAACAGCATTGAAAATAAGATTTAAAGAAAATAAAGTCCTTGTTGCCTGTGACCAGTGTGTTCTTTTTGCAGGCATTTTCCTTACTCAGGCTATTCCAGATCTTTTGTTATTAGTGGAATGGAACAGTATCAGTGATAAACAAAACTGGCTTCTGTACAGGAATGTCACATGTCTTTAAAGAAGGCATTAGCGTTTGGTGTCATTACAGAAATAATACATCATGCACAAAGTTCAAGGCAGAACATATATGCAGTGATTGTTATTGTTAAATAGGTCATCATGAAATTCACTTCTGGGAGAAGAATTTCACCTCTGAAGTATGCACTAGTCCCTTCTTAATTCCCAGTGATGTCTGCCTGATGAGAATTTTGCAGGATTGGCTCTGCAAAATCCCTCAATCCTTTTATTTCACTTTGAGAGTCTGTGAAACCTTTCTGGTAGGCAATAGAACAGCTGCTGTGATTTCAGCTTAATGCACTGGTAGCAGCGGCTTGTCATACTTTATGAAAATTTTCTATTTATCAGCTCTGGCATTTGGTTTCTCACTGCTCCTAATGAGTTTGTAAATAGCTAATCTCCTTTTAAACCAGCTGCCACCTCTTGCCTGATATATTTTTCAGTGTTGGCACAGCTAAGAAATTTGTTATCATAACTGTTTCCCATGGTGACAAACTACATCATGTTTAAATACTGCGTTGTGACACAAAGATTATTGGCCAAAGGAAGATACTTACGGTTAAAAAAAGTTTCCGTTTTCAACATAACTAGCTATTTTGATAAAGAGCCTGGGAGGTTTAAAATCTGTGAATTACCTAACTCCTGTTAAGATACATAGTTTTGCAGCGACATTGGCCAGAATACTATTTTCAGCTTACCTAGAAAGAGGTGGAGTAATTTTCATCACTTATTCTATTTTCAGGTCTGGCAGGATCGTGTCTTCCTGTGTTTAACACCATGCCCTTTGCTTACTGTAACATCAACCAAGTTTGTTACTATGCCAGTCGAAATGATAAGTCTTACTGGTTGTCGAGTGCCGCTCCTCTACCGATGACACCACTCTCTGAAGAAGAAATACAGCCATATATAAGCAGATGTGCTGTGTGTGAGGCCCCAGCCCAAGCGGTGGCAGTTCACAGCCAAGATCAGTCAATTCCCCCCTGCCCAGTGAACTGGAGAAGTCTTTGGATAGGATATTCTTTTTTGATGGTAAGACTCTGGGCACGCGATCATATATATGTTTCTTTCATACAGCTTCTGTGTGCTAAAGGTTCAAAGATTTTTAGCTCTGAAAAGTAAAGTATCTAATGTCATTAGATATTAAACATTAAAAAGGAAAAGTCACAAAAAGAAACAAGACAAGTGTTGGTTCCAAAATGCAGAACCTGGCTGTAGCTATATATGCACTAAAGTCATAGCCTTAAGCTACACATTTCTTAAAATTACAAAGATTGTGCTTGCTTGTCTTTAATAAAAAATGGGATTTTCATATACAAAGACACTTTTCAGAATTAGAGATCCAGGTCTTTTTAATACTGTCCTCTAGTTACATTTGCACTAGTGTAGATAACAGCCATCGTTTAGAATCCACCTGGATTACTCTTTTTTTCAGTTTGATAAATACCAGAAAATTAAGTGAGCCGGCTCTAGACTTTTGAGATTAACTCGTTACAGAGCAAATTAAGATTTTCTCCAGCAAAGGAAGTTTACTCCAGTGTAAGATCACCAAAAATAATGCAGTTAAAAGCAAATAAAGTCAGGAAAAGAAAGATTAACGTAATTTACCTATTTTTCATGCACAGCTATCAAGTTCTTTCATTGTTCTTTCCAGCACACTGGATCTGGTGATCAGGGTGGTGGACAGTCTCTAATGTCACCTGGAAGTTGCCTAGAAGACTTCAGATCAGCACCATTCATTGAATGCCAGGGTCAGCGGGGAACATGTCAGTTTTTTGCTAATGAATACAGTTTCTGGCTAACAACAGTGATGCCTGAATTGCAGTTTGCATCAGCCCCTCTGTCAGGAACTCTTAAAGAAGGACAAGAGCAGAGGAAAAAAATCAGTAGATGCCAGGTATGCCTGAGACATGGCTAAGAAGCAAAACAAAATGAACAGCTAGAGTGAGACTTGCATAAGGATGAACAACACACCAAAGGTTTAAACAGTACTTAATTTTGGAATACATTTGAAAGTGTGCAGCACTGTTCTTTTTCTTTATATGGATATATAAGACTGAAAGATGAAGGATCTGTTAAGCCTCACCCACCCATGTAGACACAGCTACAGGTAGCAAACAACTTAATTCAAAAGAAATGAAACTTGGTCACACTGGAGTCTGTTGCAATAATATACAGGTAACAAGGTGAGCCTGGGGGGTTGAATCAAGTCGGGAATACCAAGGAAACCATACATGTTGTGCAAGACAATGGATTTCCTCTTAGAAATGACATTTACAACAGAAAGAGTATGAGCATTTATATGGCGTATTATAAATATTTATCCTTATAGATACAGATGTGAGAACATACAAATGTCTTAAAGCCCTATAGCTGAATTCCCTAAGCTAAAGAAACCTGCACGTGCTGTTTCTGAGGGAATGGGAAAATGTAATTGTTAAAAAACGTCATAATAAAAACAATGAAGATCAAAGTCTTTCACCATTGCAGTACTGAACCAAACTGCGAAAGAACTGTTAATTGGGCTTTCATAAGCAACAAAAAGCTGCAAATCCATTTAACAGCAGATTATGTAAGAAAATAAAATTAGCTGAGATAACGAATCCTTAAAAAGCTGTATTTATATTCAGAATTAATTTCTAAGAGCAGTTAAATTAAATTATTAAACTCCAAGTAGCTGAAGAAACAAAGCAGTTTCTAATATTAACTGAAAAGAAATAGTAGCATGGTGATAAAATGGGTGAACTTATCTGAGTGATGAATATAGGTAGTGTTAGGACAATTGCCTAAACTTGAAGGTAGTAAATGTTCATTTTTTGCTTCTTTTTTTGTAAACACACCATCAAAAAAACCCCAAACATCACCTTCAATATCCTTATGGAATCATAGCTCTAGAGATGCTTTTTATTTTTTGAAGTGTTGACTGTTAAAATGTTTATAAGCTAAAGCACTAATCAGCTTTTGAAAAAGTTAAACACATCTATACCTCCTTCGTTCAGCGATAAAACCAGAACTATTTAAATGCATATTTGAATTACGGTGAAACTACTGAAACCACAGATTGCAAATGGAGAATTCATCATGTGCAGGAGGGTCACAAATGCTCCTTTTACCACTTAAATAAACTACATTTTACTAGAATGGAATAAAATGTTTTTCCCACCGCTTCTAATTTCAATTTGTGTTCACTAAGAGAAGTGCCCCCAGCAAAAAGATTTTCAAGGAAACTGAGATCCACATCCAAGAGTCCTAATTCAAAGAAAACTCCCCCTGAAGCCGTCACGAGTATAGCAGCCTGATCAGCCAATTTAAGAGTTGGATACACAAACTCAAAGAGCAGGAAAGGCAGACATTCCAGTCTCAGCCAGAGGAAAATAAAATAGTCGGAGGGTAAGTCCATTCAAGTGTAAATACATCAGTCTGTGCAACTTCCTTCTGACAAAACCAGCCAAACCTTGCTGATCTGCTCTGCCTACACAGTGGTCAACTGACTCTCCTGCTCTTTCACCTGGGAAGGGGTCAAGAACCCCCTTGAGGCACGTCCCAGTCCCCACCTGTCTCAGGGAACATTTCCCCTTTGGTCCTTGTGGCCCACTGGGACAGGGCACAGCTCGGTTTACTCTTCAGTGATCCCAGCTGCATGCTTCACATCTGGTGAGCCACACGGGCTTTGGAGGAGGCACTAATCCCTGCCGTTGGACTGTAGGAAAGAACGTAATCCCCTCCTGCTTCAGACAGTATCCCACACGCAGGTGAGACAGCATCCCACACACTTTCCAGTTTGAAGTAAAAACCAACATCGTGACTCTCCAAGGTGGTGAGTGGCTTCGGAGCTTAGTCCTGTAAGAAGAAAGCAGCATGTGAAGGGGAGGACCATGCCTCAGTCACCTATTCCTTGAGGTGCGCAAACTCGAATATTTCCAAAAAGGCCACCAGTAAAACCACAACGGGCTAGTAGCTTCAGCTTATGTTCACAGTAGCAGACAAATACCCCACTTCCTCAGGTGATGTTCCCATTTCCACAGTGGATTTAGGTAATTCAACATTAAGGTCTCGGGAGCTTTTCCTGACAGTACTCCCCAGCTCCTCGGTACTCATCTGCAGCCTCTTTTCAGGTTAGACACTCTCTGGAGAAGGGCAGTCGTCACCCTGCTGGAAATATTCACAGTGGGGCTCTTGGTACTAACTGCACTTGGGTAAATAATAAAGAAATCCCTATACACGATGTTATTGCAAGCTTTGTCATAATAAGACAAAGACAAATAACATGGGATAAAATAGGATTTTGGAACTGAATCTGTGCTCATCTAACTTGAACAAGTACACAGTAAAATCATAAAACCATCTGCAAGAATTAACAAAAAAAGACCTGATAAACTAAATAAGGCATTTCACGGCACTTCACCATCTTGCTTGTTTGATTTAAAAACATCACGCAAACCAGTCATGTTTTTCCTATTATTTTGATGCGAAGATTTTGCACCTGTGCCAGTTGCATTTTACTGTGTTCTAAAAGAACATACTACATGGGAGATGTATTTTTAAGCTGCCACTGATAAACTGTCTAATAGGTGTGTAAATTCCTGTTTCATGCTTAGCTGACTCTGTAAGGCATTTGTCAGAAATACTGTACTAATTCAAAATGAAATTGCAGATAAATTACTTAATATTCTAAAGCAAGTAAGACAGACCAAAGCATAAAGCAGCATATGCTTTAATTCTGCAATTGTGTGTCCCGTGACTACAAGCAGAAAATAATTGGTAAATTATTCATATGGGACCTAATTATGAAATTATGTTGAAAACGCATAGTTGCAAGTGTTCAAGAAAGTTAAAACACCGCTAAGGGCAATGGCCTTGTGCTAGTCCTTATAGTCCCCGTTACACTTACTATTGCATTAAACAGCGTCGGATCTTGCGTAGGGCCAGTAAAGAACTGAACTTTACCCTAAACAGCAGGCAGGATACTAACAGCAACACACAAGATTGTGCTGGCTACCCCTGGAGGTCACTGGAATTAGAGCCATTTGGGGTAAACCCCCCTGGAATTTAATTTGGACCCCCTGATTTACGAGGGGACTTGCTCACCCATCAGCCTCGCAGTCCATGGCATCGGAACGCCTGGTAAGCAGGGAAGGTGCCTGGCTCGGACTCGCGGCAAATCCTCAGGGCAGTTGTCAGGTTCTTCTCTCTCCTTCACATCTCTCCCCATCAGGATTTCTGGGAAAATGGAAGAAAAATGGTGCCCGAGCATTGAGCCTTGATCCGCTGTTAAGAAATGTGGTCATTTTTGCTTCATTTGCTGTTTTTCATAAGAAAAGGAAAGAGATGCACAGGCCTAATACTGAAAATGTCTTTTGAGCTGAATTTCATCTTTTGGTGTATACAGAGGATGTCAAATGGGAGACTAAAGCAAAACTAGCAAGAACCAGAAAGCAAAAATGGCTATCGCTCATTTTATCACAGTAGTGCTGTTTTGGGAAAATGGTATTTCTAAAGTGTACTTGAAATTCATTTGTGTACAGCAGAATTTCTGAAGTCCACAATTCACATGCTAAAAACAGGAATCAGAATGAGATTAACAGAAAAGATGCTTAAACTCCAGACAGAGAGGTTTAGCTGGGGGCCTGCGAGCAGACCCAAACTTGCAGCTTCCTGTGAGAGAAGTGTACCTGCCGTGGGCCAGAGCTGCTGCTCCAAGTCCCCTGCTTGTCACCCACTGTCGCACCAGCAGCATCACACGCCTGGGAGCTGTTGAAGCCCTGTGGTGAGGTGGCCCTGGCCGGCAGCGAGCACCTACCCAGCTGCTTCCCTCACCCCACACGGCAGAGGGGACGGGAGAGAAAACAGGAGGAAAAGGAGTAAGAAAACTCATGGGTTGAGCTATAGACAGAGAAATCACTTAGCAAGTACTGTTGTGGGCTAAACCAACGCAACTCAGGGAATTGAACTTCATAAACCATATCCATCTGGGGAACTTTCTAGTGTTCCACATGGACCGCTGTAAATAACGTCACTTTACACTGACATCCCAAACTGAAGCCTGGCCTTTTCAGGTCTTGCAAGCAATCCTTAAGTAACTTGTCATTTAATTCAGTATGGCATACATGGAAAAAAGGCTGCAAATATGAGGACTTCTGTTCTATCGCTTTACGTGCATTAGAACTGTCTGGGCAAGAAAAGAAAAAAAAAAGCCATTCAAAACCATGGGGAAGATTTGTAATGGGGAACGGTTGTTTGCAAGAAAAAGGATGGCTCCAAAGCCGGCTGTGGAGAGGAGCCGTCAGGTGAGGGCAGAGCTGAGCTGCCCGCACTCCAGTGATAAACATTTCTGACAGTTACCGTGGCAAAAACTTTACAGCAGGTGAAGCAGTTGCTTCATCAAAATGGGGATATATGTCATGACCGGATCCGATTTCAGAAATCTGCATCTTCAACCAACCAAACAACAAAAGCAGCTGTGGAAATTCCGCCCACCGTAACCAGCTGGCAAAGTGGCCAGGTAGAGGAAAAATCACCATCAGCATTCAAACAGATCCTGCTCCATATTCACACTCAACAGCTTTCCCCTTGCCTAGTCATTTCATCCAGATGTTCCAGAAGGTACTGGAAGTTCAATTGGAGGTGATATTTTATAAGTGTAAAGTAAAAAACAACTCCACATTTATCGTTCTAGCATGAATGCATTAAACGAACATGGTTGCTCAATGCGGAGCGCCTTCAGCATCTACCACCACCTCATAGCAAATCTCACCTTGTGCTTGACCACACAGTGCTCACCCGCTCCTCCAAAGATGACAGGCTTGATCTTCACGGCATTTGAAATTCCACGTATTTTAATGTCTTCCACAGATTCAGTGAAGCAGAAGTGCGAAACACAGGAGAGAAAATTCTAACCGATTTCTAAAGAAACACGCATAGTAAGGACCACACTAATGAACTCTCCTAAGGAGAGCCAGCTGCCAAGCGGAGAACGACCACTGTGTGTTACCCCCCAGCAGTTTATAGAAAGATTTGGAATGAAGCACTCAAGCCCCAGACCAACATCATGTTCTGCTTTGGTAAAACAAAGGTTCACTACACAGAGAAGCAAGGTCGTCTTCAGAATTTAGTCTTCCACGCACTGATGGCAAATACCACTCCTGTTGCAGACAGATGCTCCTTCTTACCCAATTTAGCGTAATGAAGACAGACGTGTTTTCATTAAAGTGGAGATTAAACTTTCTCAGAGGCAGAAAACAAATTCTGATGGGAATTGAAGAAAACTGTATTAGAAATGGCTACTTGGAGGCAGTTGCAACTGCAGTTTGTTAGATTCTGCATACCATATTTTAAAAACTCTAAAGCAAATTGTTGTTTCCAAATATTTTAATTTTGTTGTGCTTAAATATTTAAGATGCATGCAACAAGTGAAATCCATGCACTAAATGGTACCAACGTTAGAGAACTTTTCGCCATACACAGGTTGTGTCTGTGCACACCCAACGTGTGCCTCCTGATGATGATGTGCAGAAACGGAGATTTGAAGCATCCTGCCTAAACATTTTATTGCTACAGCACCTTCCCAATTAAATACATCCCTGGTCATTTAGCCTCTGTCCTACTCAGTTCACCTACAGAACCCAACTAAAAAATACATTTGTATAAGCTAACTGCTCATTCTGGGTTTCAGGTCTGTAGACACACATAGCAGTGGAAAAGGAAGGAATGATGTATTAATACACTTGGAAGCCCCAGCTCTAAACAGCAGCAAAACAATCACCTTGATGCCTCCAACAGACACCTGCAATGTCCCCGTACCCGTCACAGCCCTGGTCCCCCCACAGGAAACTCCATGTGTTTACAGAAGCACGTACTTAAGTGCTGTTTTGAACAGCAAAGCTTTCCAAAATAAGGGCCACTCTGACCTAAGGTCTATTTTTTTTCAAAATGCTGGAGAAAATGGGAGGTTTGACCCTTGCACACCAGATATTTTAAAGCTTTTATCAGAAGTTGCTGAATTATAGTTTGTACTAATGTAAATGAAAAAAATCTGATGAAAACCAGCTGAGCTACATTGTTAACATTATGGCTGTGTCTTTTTAAGAACAACATGATCCACCTGTTAATTGGGCAAAGGAATACACCATAGCCTTCTCAGATGCGGAACTGAGTACATATATACTTAGTTTAAAATATGATTTTAAAAAGTCAGCAAACAGGACATTCCTTGGTCATTAACATTGTACAGATTTAGGAGCTGTTCCTTGTTATATGGGTAAGGAAAAGTTCACTATCTACATCGCTAGAAATCCTTTGCTTATATTCATTTTGCTGCAAATTAGGCCAATTTCTTCTTGTCAATGGACAAAGAGATTAATTTATCACTGTTCTCATGCAGCAGAAGACTGCTATCATATGTATACTCAGTCTTCTCCTTTAATAACCCAATTGCTTTACTGTTCCAAGCACACATCATATAAACAAAAAATCATATTAATTTTGTATGGCAACCTCTTTCTCCAATTTTCACAGCTCCTGAAAGAGTAAATGGATATCAGTATTTATTACCAGATTTAGACCCTTCAGAAAGCATGATAGCCCTGCAGAAATAGTTCTGCAACTGAACACTGAGAACTGTTAATATTTTCTTGCCCTCTGAAATCTGGTAAGAAATAGGAAACAATTAGTATCTTATAACAAAATCATAAAATGATTGGGCCCTTGATGTCTGCAGGCTCCTTTGAGCAGGCACAGCACATGGACACGAGCATCTGTGAGGCAGCTCTTTTGCTGGATTTTGCTGGACCCAATCTTTTTGGATTCACACTCAGTCATTCAGTGCTCAAGAAACAATGTTCCAGTTCACCAGCCGCAGAATCAGAAGAGAAAATGAACTGCAACACCCATTCCCAACAGGTCCAACAACGGAAAAGGCGGCTGCACCTGAACCGTTCTTCAAGCCGTTTGTTCAAGCGTCACCCCAATTTGCTGTGCCATCCTCAGGCATTGTAATGGCACACACCTATTGAGCTCCCCCATCGAGATACAAGCAGGTGGTTTGAAGGCTCAACAGCCCTTTTTTCACATATTTAAGAGTACATACACTTAGCATATATAGGTATCATCATTAAAGAGGGCCATGGATAACAAAAAGTTACTTTTGTCCTGCAGGCATTTCCGATCATGTAATTATTACACAGGAGAAAAGGCAAGTCATTTCACCTTCATTTGGTCACCTTGGACTAACAACGCTCACAGCTCCTTTGCTTTATCACCTGCAATTTAAGCTCCTTAATACAAATATAAAAATAAAGGCAAAAACATCTGCCATAAAGACTGTTGATATAAAAACTTTACCTGTATCAGGTACACTCTCTTTCCCCTTTTCTGCTTTTTTAGCACAAGCGCTATCAAAACTGGGATTTACTTCAGCTCGATCAAAATAGTCTCCTGGCAAAGTCTCTTTTAATAAAGAATTTCCTTCTCTCCCCAGACACACCATCTTTCCGTGGACTTTTGTATGTATCTCTCTAATTTAATGAGCCAATATTTAGGCTCTTTTTTTCCTTAGCTGCATATATGTGGTATGAACAAATTCTGTCTAACAATAGGAGAGTTAAATTCTCCCTTCACTTTCAAACAAAACCAAACTGAAAAACTCCAAGGCAGAACTTTTGGGAAGCGGTCGGTCCCTTCACTGTCTCCTACTACACCCTTTATACCAGCGGAGTTCTTGGAGGGATTTTAAGGAATGTGTGAAAATAAACAAGGTGGCATTAGTCAAACTTTTAAAAAAACAAAAATTCCAGCTTTGATTTTCAGCAAACACGCAAGCAAAGTTTGTTTGAAAGATGACCGTGGAAACCAAAGCTTGAGGCAGGACGACTTCTCTGAGGGGAGCCACAGAGCAGAGCCACATGCTCTCCCCACCTGAATGCTTCCCCCGGGCACCAAGGTGTCATTTGGGGGGGGGGCAGGAGAGGTTTTGCTCTCGCTTTCAGCCTGTGTTGAGAACGCTATTTCCAGCTACACTCACCACCTAGCACAGTCTCTCCCGCTCTGGTGTGGAACACCTAGGAGTACTGTTTTCCCAGTATTTTAAAGGGCATTTTCCCTCCATAGAAGCTGTACTGCTTGGGAAAAACCCATACATACACAAGAATATATAATATGCCTTGGCTTAAAGACAAGACAGAAGATGGAAAAGAATTTTAAAAGTTAAACACAGTGTTCTTTCACCACATTTTAATTCTGGACTGCGAGAAACCCCTCTTTATTAGCAGTAATATGTTAGGTCATTCAACCATTTAATTTCAAGAATGTGCCGGTTAACAAGTCTGCTGATTAGGATTAATTAAGGGGGTGGAATTTCTTACATGGTACCTGATCACAGAGTTTAGAGGAAGTACCAAAAATTCACAAGAAATCACAGCTCCTGCAACTAAGGAATCAAACTTCAGATCTTAAGTATTTTGTACAGAACTACTTTTTCTTAAAGAATCCTTACTTTATGTAGAGTCAGTCAGGCACTAAACAGTGCCAGAAAACACGCAATGTGGAACCCTTGTCTGTATAGATTGCCCCTAATTTTTGTCGCTGAAGAGATAAAGTGCAACAGAGCATGTGGCAGGAATTCATCTGCAGCTCACATCCACCATCATCACTGCTCTGAAACCTGAACTGAGGGGGTTTCTTCATGGTAAAAATCCAATTAAGGAATCATTCCGTTAATAAACTTTCCAAAATACGTAAGTACCGATCCCAAAACTTCCAGCAAATTCAAAAGAAACAAAATTAGTCCCAACATAATCAACCTGCTCCCTTGGTATCACAAGTCTTCATTTCTAACAATGTGGTGGCAGCTCTGTCATTTAAAATATAGGCCTTATTAATCACTATGATGAAAAGCAAACAGTTTTAAATGTAAAAAAATATTTATTTTGATTTTGTATACAAAGAAGTCAAAACAGCCAAACAATTATTAGTACTGACAATTTTTGTGAATATTTAATGGCAAGTATTTCTAACCTCACGTTACAAAACCAAGTGCTTTTAAAATTATAATCATGTTTTTGATTTTACTTAAGTATCTTTTTTCACCTGACTAGTGGCTAATCCAATGGTTTTAAATAATTAAAATAACAGAGATTAACACAGTAAATTACATTGAAACTTTTGCCCAGTGCATTGAAAGATTACTCTTGAGGAACCAATTCTACTCCCTCCTCATTTACATCTAATTATTACCTACTGAGAAAAATATGTGAACTGTATGCAGTTTTTTGATGCTTATTTTTAGTGAGCATAGAAAAGTTAGCCTACTATAAAAGTATCTGCTGTTTTATTCTATGGCTACTGCATTTATAGAAAAATAACCAGTAAGTACAATTTCCAAGCTTTCTTAAAAAAGGAAAAAAGACGCTCTGAAAAAGTGTAAATTAATAAATACATCTTCATATGGTATATCCACCTCCCTTTCCGTAAAACTCCTTATAAATTATTTCAGCTCTAAAGGGAAGCATTTTTTGTGTTAAAATATAAATATTAAGAAAGGCTTTAGGAAACAATAAGTAGTTACAGCTCATTTTTATCCCATACAAGCTCTAAGCAGAAGAGCATGTTTTAAGGAAGACTGCAAGACTGAAGGCTTTATTAAAGAACTCCTTAGGGCAAGGATACCTGCAACTATTTTTCAGCCGGTCTGCAAGACGGCTTAAGCCCAGACTCTCATGATGGAGCTGTTGTCACCAAAGCAATCTTTTCAAGTGACATTTCACATCCCAAAAACAGCTGCTCATCACAGAGACGATTTTCTAAGGAAAAATTGCATAGTTTTACAATTGTATATTAAAAAAAAGTAATGTTTTTTTCATCTGTGATGGATGAAGAAAACCTGTTGTCTGAGAATACCAGCAGTCAAAAAGCCAAGGAATTCCTGAAGCTACACAAAAGAACTTCAGAAAAAAGAGAGTTTGGCAAAACCATCAGTCTTCTTCCACATTTAAGGTGCATTAAGATGGAGACTGCCAAAGATCACATTTTGATTCCTACCTCACACTTTTTACGCAAGTTCCAATTTTGATCCTGAACTCACAAAAGCCTTTGCAGTTTTGCGACTAGTTGTAAAAAACCTGGAAAAATATTACAAATAAACCCGCAGTTACAGATTACAAATAAATCTGCAAATATTTTGGTAACTCTGAATAGCACTTTACAATTTACATCAACACCTGCCAGTTTCATCGTCTCTCAAACCTCCGAAGCCTTTGCCTTCTTATTTCCTCTTCTGAATGCTGCTCAGGTGGAAACCAAAAACCATAAGGTCGCCGCTCGTTATTATGTGTTGCTCCACCAAAATCTACAAGACACAATGAAAAACGACTGTTATTTTGCTCCGTTAGATGAGAAAAATGCACATATATCCTGTAACCCAAAGCACCACAACACAAAGGAAACACGGAGTTGAATGTCTCCGATTCCGATGGTTTCAGGGCAATCGTCACTTCCAGCAACTGCTCTTAAAGACACTGAAATAAAAAAGACAAACAGAAACCAAACCAACAAACCACAACCAAAAGAAAACCCAAGCATCTAACAAGTATTAACGTGGGAGTCCACATTTTTCATGATCCCCGCTTTATTTAAAAGTCCTCAGTAGTTCCTTCTGGCAAAACAAGCTTTTGGTTTTGCTTTGCGCATTGCAGTGCCCCATGTGCTGACCCATCCCAGACACATGTACAGCTCCCATCCTTCGCTGGCAGCAATCTCAGAAAGAAAACTCCACGTGGCAGCTCATCTAGAGAGAACCATAAGCAAATTAATCGGAGCAGGAATACCACACCAAAACCGAAGGTTCTCTGCCCCGGCACCGCAAGAGAAGGGGAGAACAGGGTATTCCAGTAGGTCTTCAGAATTCACATGAAGTGACGGAGCAGAGAAACGATGTGAAGGCTGTGGTTACACACCACCAGAACGGAGGGGCTGTGGGAAGCAGAAGTGAGAGGCTGCCTTCTGAGCGTTGCTACGGCCTTACGGACAAGAAAATCAGCTTTAAGGAGAACACAACAGCCTCTGGAACATTCGGTACTTTTTAAACTTTCACTTCAGGGTCTCATTTAAACTAGCTGAAGTGAATATGGAAAACCAAAAGTAAGTACTGTAGTACTATTATGTTCATTTTCAAGATGAATTTCAAATACAGCTGTATCCCGTATCAGAAACTGTGTGCAGCAAACACACAAGGCCTGTTGACGTGACCTAAGGTCAGGAGGCCCACCTTACCTAAAGACTCCCTTAGTTTCCCATTCAATTACAAAAGCATTTTAGTTTGTCGAGTACACACCAGCAGATGTACGATTTTGTGAAAATATTAGAATGTGTTCATCATTTTTCTGTTGTGTTTGCCAAGAAATCGAACTCTTGGAAAATGCTTCCAGAGATCACTAGAGCTGCTCAAACTCTGGTAGGCAGCAATATTAACATAAATGTTTATAAAATGAGATGCACTGCTTAGAAGTATTTTTCAAATTCATATTAATATACAGGAAATGAATTTAACATATATTTTAGTATTTTATCTTCAGCTCGTCCCTGTGTCTCAACTTGCTAGAGACGCATCTGCAAAATACTGAAGCTGTTACTGTCTCTGAAAACGCTACACCACTATTTGAGAAATACTGTTCAAAATATAATAGAAAGCTAACATTTATTGGAAGTCACAGAGCTTGGCACAGCTAACATTAACTGCAAAGCTTCTCAATTCTATTTTTTTAAAATACAATGGGAATCTCCTTGTCTAAAAAAAATTAGACGTGGGTAGAATGGTTTTCATTAACAAAAAATTATTAATGAATGTTAATGTTCGTTCACTACATTTATTTCCCTCATTTTACTTTCTTACACATACAAGCTTTACTTTAAGTTGTTTTCCTGTGTCCTATTGACCACAAGCTGAGCAAAACCACTGGCTTACAGTATTTTGTAACCCAATGAACATTCATTTACAAAACCAAAAAACCCAAGAGCTTCAAACTGGAAGGCACAGCGCAAGGTGGGCAGCAGACACCAGACCCTTTCGTAAGAGTGCAGAAACATGTCTAGACAAAAAAGTTAAAAAGCCTGAGAAAGCTCAATAAATCATTTGAAGTCAACATTTATGATTGTAGACACCTACTGGAATACAAATGAATACATCTGTATGTATTTATCTTACTCATCATCTATGAGTAAGTAAAGAAATTGCTAAATAACACTGGATTCATTATAACTTTCTCAAGGATGTTTATGTTGTCATGCAAGAAAATTTGTAAGAAAAATCATTGTGATTATTTTTTTTGATAGTATATAATATCTGGGGTGAACAAATGGAAAAGAAAATCAGCAAGTTAAGGGCTTTTCACAGTGTTATTTATATATTAATATAACATGAATTAAAATGCCTCATATTTTCTTTATACTTTGACTTTTGATGGGTACACTTTGAATATAAATATTAACAATAGCTGAAAGATATAAATTTTGATATATGAAGAGCAATATAGTCAAGACCCTGATCATACAAATGGCTGCACCGTACAGGGTCAAAATGGCACTGTAATGCTGAAGCTTGATTTATTTTTAATCATCATAATCAAGAAAACATTTGCATTTTTTAAAAATTATTTTCTGTTGTGACATTGTCAATTAAATATCAAGGCTCCTCATGAAAACATTTCTCTTTCTATACAGCATCCTTGGTTAGTTTTTATTTAAGACATCAGATGCCACTTAGACAGTTAAGACAAGTACTGGCAGAGTCCCTATAAAATATGCTCAACACTTCAAATATAAATGTGCTTTAATAAGCACTAGAAATAGAAAAGAGATGTTATAAAAAAAGATGCAAAATGCTCCTTTATACGTTGACTGAAAAATGAAAGACTGACAATGTATTTTGAAAGGCTTTATGTTCAAGAAAAGATATTAATTTACATCAAACAATATGCTGAGGAGTGAAGTTGTCTAAATGTGAAGGTTTAAATATGTGTATATATGTAAATTAGCCTGTTATCCAAAACAGTTCCCTGACACTGTTTTGGTTTGTTTTTTTAATTACAATAAAAATGTTAATGAAATAACACCTTTACTTAACGAAAATATTTATAAGGCACAGTGTTCAGAAGTGGTAATTAGGCCACTGTTACTACTGAAATGACACCTGGGCTTCTGTGCAAGAAACAAACACAATCTTTCCCACACATCACCAAAAACCCTCAAGCCAGTGGAGTTTAAGATTGTATTTAAAGTATTTAAAAAACTGCAGTAACACCAGATGATAGACAAAACCAAAGGATATAGTACAAAAAAGTTGGAACAAAACACTAACCCTTACACAGCATATTTTTAAATTAATTGTATTGTGAATGAGAACCGTGTTCTGTGAATACAGAAGGCTGACACCCTCCACACCTTTCCCGTTCCTCTGCCTGGGGTTTTTTTGGTCACTGAGGTTTACAATTACAGGACTTTGGACCAAAACAAGAAAATCACTGTAGTTGCAACTGGTTTAACTAAACCTGTATTACTGTAGTACAAATAAAGCTTTAATAACCTTAAACATTTTCATCCACATGTTAAATAAATATGCTTATCATGCCTAAAATACTTACTGTGGTTGGCATTACAGCACATTACTCCGAACCTACCGTCCCCCATAGGCACAATGTATCAGGCACTGGTTCAAAGGTTACTCAGCATGTCAAAATCGGAAATCCGATTAATCACAGCCCCACAGTCTGAAATGAAGGCGACAAGAGTGACTGACCTCCCTTTTTAACATATTTTTCCCCCACTATGAATGAGCCAGCACCTCTCAGTTGAGAGGACTGAGAGCGTTCCGCACTCAAAGAGCGGAGCGACTCACCGGGCTGGAGAAGCCAGTGCTGACACTGCGGGCGTCTGCCCGGCCTTGTCTCCTGGTCTCCCCTTCAGCGCCTGATCGGCATCAAGATTTACAGGAGGAACTGCTGGTACAGTAACCGTAACAACTACTTTGGAAAGGAGACTGTAAAACACTTTATGCTGAACCATGAGACCATTTTTACTAGTTAAAAAACTCGACACGGATTTGCAGATTGTTACTCAAATTTGCACCCTTTGGGGGGGCGGGGGGAGGGGGAATTAAACAATACAGAAAAATAAGGACTATTTAGCAGAAGTCTCCTCAAGTCAAAAAGATGTAATTAACCAGGGGAATCCCTCAAGAAATTAGAGTTTATCGTACGCTTTTGGTTCTGGTAAAATTCCAAGTTTTGGAAACAAATTACTGGATGTTCAACATAGTCATTTTAAAAATGGAACTGCCCAATCTGATAAGGCCAAAAGAAAAAATATATCAATATATGAGACTATTAGCCACACCATACTGGATATTGGAGACTTTGCACTGAAAATTCTGCACCCAACATTGGTTCTTCTGATTCCTAAGAAAAACTTCTGGTTTATACCTTAAATTCTATTACCTGCTTTAATTCTTATAATTAACAGATTGCAAACAAAGTACTCAATCCTGAAATTCCTGAACTTCTGATAAAGCAGATACTCTTGCCTATATCTTACTGAATGAAATTTCTGTTTTAGAACAAGAAAATATATTCTAAATTCTACATAGAGACAGCACATAACAAACTCAACCAACAATAAATGCAAGGAGTTAAGACTGTCTTACGGGATACAAATCTTTCAAATGAAGGACTTAACTCCGCAACACACATATTTCAGTGCTGTTCTCATGCAATTCTGGGCACTACTAACTTACAACAGCTGATAATGCCCAAAACTTCCTTAGAGACTTTATGATAGCAAAAAGGAAAATAAATATTTCAACGTGCCTTTTGGATTCATCTTTGAGACGTTTATGAAGTAAACCCCAAAATTCCATTTCGTCACTGAACTGATGCTGAATAGTTCACCTCACTTGTAACAGGTCATTTGCAAGTAAAACGTTATTTCAAATTAAGTACTATCACACTGAGTATTTTTATAGGACAATCAGGAGAGCAATAGTTTATTATTCTTGTTCATTCTTCAACTAAATCACATTTTGTTAAAAGGCAAAATTGATAAAAGTTGAATATTAAAAAAAATCTGGCTTCTGTTGCTATACCCATCACATGATATATTTGAAAAAAATAAGGCATAATCACAAGACAAAATTTAAGACTTTTTTTATTCTTCCATATGCTATGGATGTTAAAGCACAGGCAGCAATCACTACAGACAAACAGCGGGAGTTTCTATTTCAGACATTTCACAGCTCACATTACTAAATCACCAACATGGTCAATCTCCAGAAGCGCCCTACCCACCAGAAACTCATTCTAGTCACAAAACCAAATGTCAAGACCAGAAAAGATGGCAGCAAAGAGGCACGAGTTGATCCCACCTAGGCTTAAGCCTTATCTTCTTCCAAAGAGCTTCACATTTGAAGCATCGTTTTGAAAGATTAAATCATCTTGTAGTGAAAAGCAAAGAAGCTTGAGATTATTACCTGCTGAATTGCTTTGAGCAATTCAGAGAGAGATGCTTGAGGAGGAATTTAATAAGTCAGATAACACGAATTATAACCCATGCAGGTCCATAGGTTTTAGTAAAGGATGCCCAGGATGACAGCTGCAGCTGCGCCAACGTTTCCTGCCTTCAAGAAACGAAGGAGAAAAAAAAAAAAAAAAAGGAGAGCGCACATATTAGCTTCTAATATTAAATTCACACTTTTAATCGTGCACATACGACTCCATTAGCAAGTAAGAAGGTGATTAAACAATGTGATCTTAGACCCTTGCACCGCATGCCGGTGGGGAGGCAGCAGGCGCTGGGTGGGTGCTCCTGCGGGGCACAGGGACGTCGGTGGCTCACCCAGCAGATGGCACCGGAGCCACATAGGCCACCACGGAAATTAGGACAAACTCCAGCCAACAAAGCATTCCGCCTTGTAAGCAGAATTAGGGTTATTTTGAAACAGATGGGCTCTAGAGAAGCTGCTGCACTGAATATTATAGAGTTGTTTATTGTCTGGCTGGTTTGAAACCCGGGGATTATTTGCCAGCACCTAGCAGTTTCTCTGTCACATCAGGTTTCATCAAAAGGGAAGCAAAGTGAAAGCCAGTGGAATACACGTATATTTTTTTTCTTTACTAAGCCAGTCCTAAATTCAGAACTTAACTTGCTATTGCGTACAGTGCTTTGCAACAGAATGTCTGTCCTGACAAGACTAACCGCATAACCAACATCTTAACCCTGAAGCTGAACAGCTAACGCTCTATACAAGACTCCTAAATTTTGTCTATCTTCTTATCAAGTAAGATTTGTCTACTGTTTTTCTCATTTTATGCATCTGCAATACAATGCTGTCACCATTGGACATGCACAACACACTTTGAGGCTTTTCACTGCAGCAGTGGTCAGCTCAAAGCCTCCTTCTCCAGATCTTTTTCATACATTCTCAGCACTTCAAATACTAAAATACAGTTACCTGATGCATGATCTAGAAGAGCAGACAGAAAGAGGTGAAAAAAACCTAACATCTTTAGTGACAATTCATCACGTAGAATATTTTGATGGAAATAGAAAAAAAAAAAACCCAACACAAAACCAAAGAGGACAACTGTTTCCCCAAAGAAAGCACACAGGTGAAAGGACATACTCTACATCACTGGAATTAGAAGTTCTAGCTGCATCAGTTTAACAGATAATTCCGAACCGCTCTTCTGAATATGACATGTGAACCTCCAGCCACACTCACTGCAAAGGCAAGCAGACCCCTCCACAAAGCCGATTTCACAGAACCCCCAGCGACCGACCTGGCTGCGGCACAGCAAGCCTTGTTTGACAGCAAAGCAAAACCTCTGCAGCCAGCTGGCAGCGCAAATGAGCCATCCATTCAGCCTTCCCCCATACACTGCCCTCTGATCATCAAGATCAGACATAAGGACAATTTGGAACATGCCATCCTACCAGTGTAATAATAATACCTGTAGAACGCGTGGAAGTGCGCATTTTTTGCTCCTCTGCATGAAATTCAGCATAAGGAAGAAAAATCCACGGTCATCTTACAGGGCGAGTCAGACAAAATCTCCATGTAGGGTTTTAGTTCCACTTGCAGTACAAGCCACAGAAGTGCCACAAACACTTGATTTTTCCTCCACTCTGAAGTGATGGCCTAAGTTTTAGGTTAGATAATAGGCTTTGCAAGAGAGTTTCTGTAAGTTTCGGGAAGAATTTCTCAAGCTCCCAAACTGACTGGTGGAAATACGCAATTAGGTCCTTGATAAATACTGCTAGATAAAAGAAGGTGAGTGTAGCAAATAAGCAGTGATGGTATTACAAAGCAGCATGTCTGCACTTCTTTTTCATGCTAGCTGTAGTTGTGTTAAAGAAGAATCTAGAATATTCCAGTTAAATAGCTTACAATTTTCAGTATCACTATCTGCCCTAGCACTAGGGAATGTGATACCCATACAAAAAAACCCAAGCTACACAAACACTAACATACCCAGACAAAGAACAAACACTTCTCATTTCTAAAAAACTCTTACTTTTGTAGAAGCTTTATTGCAGAAGGTAATCCCAGGCAAGCAATAATCTCTTTTCCACACAGTGAGGGGCATGCAGCTAACCAAAACAGAGAGCGCCCTGATCTGGATGAAACGGCTGGCCTGTACCAAGAGGAGAGTCCTTAACAGGTGCCTCAGATCTAACCATTTCATGTCCAAGCAAACACAGAGATAATCCTGTCTTTGATTTTCCCAGCCTTTGAAAGGTGAGAAAGACAGGAAGTCTACACTTAGCAGAGTCAAGGTTCAGGTATTATGTCTTAGTTTGAAGCAAACGCATTGTGGGATTTCCTCTTCTTTTTCTTGAAACAATGGTTTTCTGCAGCCAACAAATTGCTCGCTCAAAGACTGTTAGCTTAGGTCCTCACAAACGCAAGACTGTTAGGATCACCTCGTGTAGACATTGCCAGGTTATACAGCTTAATTGCTTCACTGCATCTTCTGTATTATCATTTCATTTGATCACATACCAGATTGCCAGCCTCTGTACCTGTGTCACTGTCAAAGGAGTAAGAGAAATGCTGTATTCGTTGGCCTAAGAGCTCACACATCTGGCAAACTCTTCCAATCTCTCTAGCAACTGATTTAAGTCTAAATACAGCTTACGTAGTCAGCAAAGCTATGAAAGCTTCAAACCTTTCTTCTAGGAAATGCAGACAGTATAGAGCATCTGTCTCTCTACCTTAGGTAACCTTCCTCTGGCCCCTAAAAGGAAGGTTACTTTTCTCTTCCTGAAATGAAGAGAGTGGAAATATGAAAAAAAGTATGGGAAGATAACCACATACAGAACCCTCCAGTAAAGACCTCCTCAAGAGAAGCGCTGTTCATGTCCTTTGGAGGTCCCAGGATGACAGCCTTCAAGAAATACATCAAGATTGTTAGAATAGGCGCCAAACATTTACAGTTTATTGATACTACTAAGCAATAGTGGTTTGAAAATATTTGATCAAATGCCATAACAACTTAGAATACCGGCTTTCATTTATACCAGTTTCATATAATGCATTTCTTCCATAAGTAGTATAGCCCTGCTAACTATGTTACAATGTCAGGATGTAAGTTCACAAACTGCTCTTGGGGCTGCTACAGATTACACACAAAGTACTACTTTGCTGTATCTGTGGTATACACCTGACTCACCTTGCCTTTTAATACAAAAATACCAATGTTTAAAGTGTTCTATTTGAGAAAATGGGAGTTCCCTCAGTTTATAAACATCTAAACACATAATTTTAATGCATAACTAACCAGATATTTTTGGTGCATATGGAATTGGAAGAAGTAAACTGGAGGGCAGGGAGAAGCTAGATGCCCAGTGTTGCCGTAGTTCTTTCATACCTTCCAGCCAATGAGTAGTTAAGCCTTAAGGTTAGTTTAACCAACTTCCCTCTGATTTACTGAGTTGTGCAGAGAATCCCAAGGAAAGGCAGTGCGCACGCAACATCACTTTTCCTCCTCATACTTCACAAGGACTAGAAGGAATGGCAGGGGGGTTGGACCTAGATGATCTTTAAGGTCCCTTCCAACCTGAACCAGTCTCTGATTCTGTGAGTCTGTAAAAAGTTGAGGCAAACAAGACACTCACAGCAGCCTTTTCCTTGTTTTATGTTGCACTAGAAGCCAGACAGGAACTGCAATTGAAAAAAACCCTATAAAATGGCAAATCTGCTTTTATTCTCTTATCTCCTTCCCTCTGCAAAATGCAGACACGCTATACAGTCTGACAGATTTGGCTTTTAGCACTTATCACCGTCCAATTTTTTCCTATCCAGCTCCAAGCAGACCACATTTAATAGCCTATGCTATTGTTTCTAACACTGCCCTTTAAGTTTCTGTCAATGTATGAAAGAATTTTGTCATGCTATGAACCAAACTATTCTTCCTGGTGCTGCTGCCAACATTCCTCATCTACAGACTTGAGCATAGCAAAGCGGTGGAGAAATGGAAGTCCAACTACTGCTTCTGTGCTGTGCTTTGGAACAGCTGACAAATGAAAAATCAAATTAGCAGGAATTTAGTTGTGGCTAATGAAGTTAGAAGGAAAGTAACATACAATTAATCCAGAGGCAACTAGATTGTTAGAAGAGCAAGCGAGTTCAGTCTTGAACACCGAATCTCTCTTGATTGTTTTTAAAAGAGATGATAAAATTGAGAAACACACAAACCCATTCCCTCCAAAATGTCTGATAATTTTTTTTAGTTAGGAAAAGAGATGGCTAAGACTTCATAAGGGTACCTTAATCCCTTCATACATGAGGATTTTAAAATTTATTTTAATCACACCTCAAATTCTCATCTTTGCTGTATCCATATCACTAAAATAACAAACTCTTCTTAAAGTAACAGAAGTTGTTAAAAGCACATCGGTAACATTTTTAGAGACCATCAGTCCTGCCTCAGAATAAGCCAAAAGCTACTGCACACTTGGATCATGCGGTTGCAACTCAACACTATAATGCAGAATTAACAGGATACAGAATCACAGAACGGTTCGGGTTGGAAGGGACCTTAAAGATCACCTAGTTCCAATCCCCCTTCCCTTGGTTGGTTTGTTAGTGCATATTCACTAGTGTTTCGACATATTTTCCAATTCCATCCTCCAAATAATATTTAGACATTTATTACTTTATGACCTGTATTTTATTCTCCTGGACTGTTTTTACAATAAGTTGCACAGACCAAGTAAAGAACACTGTCAAAAATACAGTGAAGTAAAGCACTAAAAATGAAAGCTAAGGCAAAGAATAGAGCAAGAAGAAAATGAACAGGATAAGGAGTTACATAAAATAGAACTGAAAAGGATGAAAGTTTCTCCTGGCAAAAAGAAGGAATACATGCAAACGAAATTTCATCACTGCTACACAGTTGGCTTACAGTTATGAAGTTACTCACAAGTTATGTCCTTACCAGTGTTTTAACATGCCTATTCTTGGCAAATATTTTTGTGTGATGTTACAGTAATTGGTTCAATGCTTCTGAATTGTAAAGCTCACAGGGAAGTTCTGGTCCTTTCTGGATCCTAAAAACGAGACACGAAAAAACCCCAAACACAAAATTCCCCTGCTCAATAGTTTAAAAAAAAAAAAAAAAAGAATATTTACATTTCATTGATTATCATTAAATACTTTAATAAAAAGTCCCGTGTTTGATATTGCTAATGTGCTTGATGACTTGGTAAAAAAAATGAGCATAAAGGTCACATAACAGAGTCACACTAGAAGACTTTTTCTTTCTGAAACCCACCTCATATTCCTCTTTTTATAGCTTGACTAAACTGTTTTTAAGAAGTAGTTCAACTAAACTGGTTTAAAATAATTTAGCTGGTATCTTTCTCATTCCCTCAGAGATTGCTGTGCAGCTTAACACAGTTAGCTGCTAGGAAGATATCCTTGCACTGTTCTATGGTATTCTTCTTCCTTGGTCATCAAACCCTCTAAAAATTCTTTTCCAAGTTGTCAGGTCTTTCAAGTTCTTTAAATCTATCCGTAATTTGTAGCTTAAAGTGATCTGATTGTAAAATGAAGCATAATTTGTTGCTAGAGCCATAGAAATCAGAGCTACAAAGAACCTCAAATGATTACCTAAATCCACCTTCATGGCACTTGTCGCATTCACGAGAAACCTTGGTTTAACCTTAAAACCCACAAAAGTCTTTGCTAATTTACGCCATTACTAATCATTATTAACACCTAACTTAAATTTCCACTGATTAAGTAACATCCTTTATTTCCTGTTTTATAAATCGTAATAAATATACATTCCCTTCCTCTTTGCAAATACTTTTAATGTATTTGAAGACTGGTGTATTACTAGATATGTTCTATAGACCAACTGCCCTCTACCTCCTATCTCATAAAATATCTTCTTTTCAGTTGTGTTTTCTAGATCCCCACTTAATTCTTACTGCTTTCCCCCTCTGATGCTCCAGACGCTTCCCATCCTTTCCAAAAGAAGAGCTAAAAACTTGATGCAGTGCTACATAGGAGGTCTCATTAGTACTGAAGAGCACAGAAGCATGTTTGCAGATAACATGCCTATTCACAGTGAGGCAAATGTTATAAAACATGACATTGTTCGTCCACGTTATGTCATTGGTTATATCTACTAGCATGCAGAACGCCAAACAGAATTACTTCCATCTTTTTTGAGACAGCCTTCCAATTTGTCAAGGTAACTCTTAATTCTCATCCTGTGTTCCAGTGTGTCTGGATATTCATCTTCAAATAACTGAAAAAGTAAAAAGTGCTACCTAATGAGTCTTAGTAGATCCAAAATCCTGAACGCCATCAGGATCAGAAATAATTTTGGCAAATTATTTAATTATAAACAGTAACTCCTTTATTTAATAAGGCAAATGGGCTTTGGTTTTCCATTTAAAACTGTTGTTAAAAGCTATCCAGAAACTGAACCGGTTGTTTGGTTTTTTTTCAACTACATTCTAATTTTCATCCAAACATTGCTTCACATTAAGTTGATTAAAAAATTACTAAATAAATGCATTATTCATCCTTTATAGTATCATCAGTCATAGAAATGTGTTAAAAAACTGACTAAATGAATGCTTAAGCTATGTAATTGCTTGAATGAATAAAGACAAAAAGTACCAAGTTATGCTGATCTGAATCACCATTCTTCCCTCTTTGAAAAAATACATTGAAAGCTAGATTTAAATTATTTCAGGCTCATCAAGCCTAGGTGCTAGCCACACCATTTCATGTACTATGGGATATAAATGGTACCGCATATCCTCTGCCAAGTCACTGAAAGACTTGACAAGTGCAGACATTCACCACCAGCTTGCAACGCTGTGAGCCACGTCTGAAATACCTACCTGAGCTATGATGGCTAATGAATCCTTTGCAGAAAGGACCGTATCTGTCTGTACTCAAACTTCGTAAATGTAACTAACTGCTTTAGCAAAACTTCTTGAGCTAATGAAACTAAGACTTTTTGATCAGAGCTGGCTCATGTCCAACCAGCTTTCAGCGCAAGCTGAGCTTGCTCACCTATGTCTGCAAGATTGCACAGCTGTATTAGAGTGAATATGAAAAACAAAACTGTCCCAAATATTCCTTTTGAGCATAATCCTAAAACCTACTGCTGCAGACTGACAACAGCAGAGAATCTATGTAATGCTCAAAATAATTAGAGATTTATTTTTACATGCAAGCTAGAGACGCCAGACAGAAAACAGAAAGTATGGAATACAGTTGGCCTTAGGACCACAAGGATGCAGCCACGATGTTTGCCAACAAGACATAATATGGAGATATATATTTCTCTTGAAACTACCAGAAATGACTGATTTATTCAGTCAAACATCAGAAAAATGTTCAGAACGTCATTTTTAAGATAGTCCCAATGAAGAAAATGTAAACTATACCCAGCCTATAGAATTAATCCAATGATAAAACAACAAGAGTTAAAACAGTAAATCATGGGTAAATCCAAGATTAGGAATATTCACTGACCTTAGTTTACCACTAAAAGCATCCCCAGACTTGGTTTGTTAACATTCATAAGAATCTTAGTATATACAAAATCACATTTGGAACAAAAAAACCACTTTGTTTTCCCTTTACTGCATTTTTGCTTGGCTAACAAAGGTGCACAACAACAAAGAAACTCCAAACAATATCCATTTCCCAATGGCAAGACTAAGAAACCCAGACGGACAGATGGAAACACCAATGCAGACTGAAGCCACACCACAGCAACTACAACCTTCTCCAAAGTGGAAGAGAGGGCTTTTATGTAGCCCACACACAGCTTCTTCTAATTATGCCCACAGCTGTTAAGCAGAACTGCCTGTTCTCCAGCAAGGTGACCCTGCCAAACCCACTGTGAAAGAACAACATTTGTTCCTTTGAGAAAGAGTTCAGTTTACTGAGGGGGGGGGGGGGNACCACTGAAGTCAGTGAAAAGACTCCCATTTGTATCACTGAGTCTTGGATCAAAACCCCAAGAACAGCCTCTACGTCCATATGCAAACCATGCTTTAATAATAGATGTAGAGGGAATGTAAGAAAAACATCTCTAGCTACAGTCAAAGATTTGACTATTTCTTTAATAAAGTGTTTTCTTCCTATTTTAATTTTCTTTGGCAGTTGAAATTTTTGCAAGGAAACCATCCAAAAGAAAGCTGCATTGGCAGCACCTTCAAAAATGTTCACATATTTAGGAAGTCATAGAAAAAAAAAATCAGCATTCTGTATATATTTTAGCATGAAAATCTGAAGAAATTCTTTGTGTCAGTACTATATCCAAAACACAGAGCAAAATAGTCTTGAAAAGCATGATGTATTAGGATGTCAAGCTGAATTGGAAATGATGTTCTAAATTATTCTCAGTGTACTAGTATCACAATGCTTCAATATTTTCTATTTTTAAAATTTTTCACATTAATAAGTGCAAACACATTATCATTCACATGGAATTAAGCCCTACTTTTAAATTAATAGTGTCTGTCTTTTTATTCCTATAACATGTAACTCAGGAACACTGCATCCAAGCAAGCCCAAAAGTTTAGGCAATATTGTATGCAACAATGGACAGAACTTTTTCAGGAAAGGCAGATGAGAGAAATGGGGAACAGAGTCTCATTCATTTGCATAACAAACTTTTATATAAATATACTTTGGATCAAAGCCCGGTTTGTTAGTGATACTTTAGCAAAACACATCTTAGCTCTTCCAGTTTACTAATAAACTGCTGAACTAGTTTTCTTCTGTATGCAGAAGTGTTTCAAAGGCAAGAGGAAAAGGACGCACACAGAACTCCTGAACAATGAGCATGAAGGGAAATAGAAAAAGCAAAAAACGAAACTACTAAAGACCACACAAACGGTTTGCACATTTTCTAGTGTTGATTTGTCCATCAAAAGCATTCTCTTAGTGCATTTTCCTCCAGATACCTGAAGGAATGCTCTCCACACACTCAAAGGGAATAGTGCCTCTCCTAAAAGAATGCCAAATTGTCTGTATGGATTCATGTATAGTAATAATAATAATCCTAAAGGCAGGAGAAATGAAGAAAAATGTGTAGTGCTGAGGACAAGAGGAAGAGACAATGGAAATAAAGGAGAAACTAATTTCCCCAGTTATGCTAATTCTATGGAAGTCTTTACACAATTTAAAATCTTAAACATGCTATCAATATTGAACAAAACCTTTATCAAGTACCCCCATGTCTCTTCTCGAGCCAAGTACAATTAGTCCTGTTACCTGGGCTTTAGTATCTGAACCCAGTTAGCATTGCTTTAAAAAATACAGTAAAAAAAAAAAAATCCAAACACCAAACCCCCACCAAAATACTCAAAATTTAAGACATTAGTGCATTCTTTTTTTTTTAACCACAAAGACTAAAGGAGACAATTATTCAATACTAATACTAGTACTAATACAAATACTAAACCCAGTATTTCCAAAATACTTATGCACTACTTAAAGGCACACAGCAGTATCTTTAAAGGTCAAGTCTGTACAAAGCTTAAAACAACTACTATTACATGCACTGTAGCATTTCAGAAGGAACTAACTAGACCAAATTTTTGATTTAAGATCTCTAATCTAGACCCAAAAAATACAGCTTGTTGACATACAAGTACTTGAGACCTGGATTTGAAGGAGTTGCCAATTCTAGTACTGCACTGCTACTGAAGCAGAAATAGTTGAACTGCGAACAAAGATCCTTCCGAGTTCTCAATTTTCAGCCCAATATTTTTCATCCAGTACAATATTTTTTAGGCAAAGTTAAATGAACAGTAGTTTAGATAACAAAGGGCGGTAACTGTGCCTCATTTGTCTGAACTTAACCTGTTTGCCTGTGCAAATGGAGGGTTTTCAACAGAATGATTTCACTGCTTTACAGAACTACTCTTTACACCACGGTATTTCAGAGGTGCTACTTGGCTGCGGTTCTATTTTAAAAGATAAACCCGTAGTGAAAGGCTTAGTGTCTTTAGATAACTCATGTATAGGATTATAGAAGAGTAACTACTGAGTTTAAATTTGATGCATGTCTTAACACAAATTAGTTTTCAGCTGTGGACAATTGATACCAGGAAATTCTGCACTATGCCACTGATTCTTTTAATAACCGAGTAAAATACGAACACAGTAATTTATAAGAACAGATCAACATTACAAATCCATTATCGTACATTTTGTGGCCTAAACCCCCTAATAAATGCATTTGTCCAACTATGGAAAAAAAATTAATTTAAGTTACTGCAATTTTTTTTGTCCAAGCTACAGAGCAACTGTGATAGTTTAACTGTCATAGAATCATAGAATTGTCTACGTTGTAAGGGACCTTTCAGGTCATCGAGTCCAACCATCTACCTAACACTGACAAAAAACATCACTAAACCATGTCGCTAAGCACCACGTCTACCCGTCTTTTAAATACCTCCAGGAAATATTTTTTTTCATAGTTGGAAAAACAAAAGATTAATAATGAAAGAGAGCCCTAAATTTTGATTGCGCTACCTGTTTTTACATCCATTTAGCTATCTGTTTCAAATTATTTTATGTAATTTTTAGTCATATGTACCCATTTCATCATCCATGTAATTGCAAGCAACTGTGAATGTCATGCTTTAGGGAAAACTGTATTGCATTCAAAAGACAGTGCTCGCTCAAGCTAAACATTTTTCAAACTAACTTACAGGGAAGAATATCCTAATTGCTCGTTAGCACAGTAAATTTCATTTCATCCTTTGTGTCACTAAAACGGGTATGATCAATTACATGCTATACATTAGTTTCTTTGTGAAATAAGGCATCTGCCTACAGGCAAGCTTAACCTTTAAGCAGCTTGTTTAAAGAAATATTTTAAGAGTTCAGCTCTAAAGTCTTGCTTTTCCAAACTAAGATGCTCCAGCAGGTAGAAGAAAGAGGTGCAAAATTAAAGCATTCCTGTGAAACCACTGAAAACATCTCTCTCTCTCTATATATATATTTGATCACACCAAACTATATTTGAAACAATATACAATGATACATTTTCCTGTTTCACTTATCTGTGAGGCTTAAAAACTGTAACTAGGGCTGAAAACAGACACTATCATAGTCTTAAGAAATGCTGCTGTCTCAAATAGAAGCTAAAAATGTGACTTGGTATGCCACAGTTATCTACCACTGAGATAGATAGAGATGCTATTTAAATTCTATCTCATGTTTCATCAGAGGGCATTCTCCAGATAAGAAAATATTTCCTCTTACAGTTGAAAACTTATCTTTGTCCAAAAAAGCAGACAAGAAATATTTACCTATAGTGATGTAGATTATTTAAGGCTACAAATGAAAGCTGCAGGTGTTCCACAGTGATATATGAATGCCTTTAAAGTGTGTACTATCTAGTTATTTATATTATTATAATTTTGTCATTGTTATTTGTATTCTGTTTCAAAAACCATAAATATGGCTCATTCTCACAGATAACATTTCAAAGTGCTTAGTATTAAAAACTTTGAAGGATTTCTTTCTCAAACTCAATGTTAAAAATGATGTAAAATGAAATGTACAAGCGACAGTAAAATAAAAAGTATCCCTTACAATAAAGCTCATTTTAGACCTATTCCTTTCCCAAAGGAAGTACTTACATAGGACAACAAATTAATATGACTTCGTTAATTTTTAAAAATTAAGGTAGCATGAACAGTAACTAATTAGCTATCTTCTGCTGACAAACCATATGGACTAAATGTTATTTTATTGATTTATTTGAAAGCTAAGATTCTCACTATCTTCTGAGGTTTTCAGTACAGTTTCATTGAAATGGGACTGCTCAGACTGCAATCATTTCTAGAACAAATATATTACAGTAATGATCTTGCTGTAGAAAATGTATTTTTTTTAAAGTTTCTAGCTTCACAATGTTCAAGGAAAGTTAGACAGAACTATGCTTAAAGAACAAAGATGAACATAAAAATGAAGGTAAGTAGGAAAAAACCCAACCACTTAAAACCCCCCTAATTTCCCTAAAAGTCTGCGCTTTTACCTCCCAGGTGACTCTCACAATAGATGCAACCTTAATAAAGCAAAAAGCTGGTTTTACTTTAAAAAAAAAATGTTAATGAATTTCTCAAACTAGAAAAGCCTTTTCCTGCCACAGTCTTGCCTCTTCTGCTGCCTTTTTAAAACTATCTTCCAGATAACATGACATGTTCTTCCTAATAAAAAAATAGGATCACAGAAGGTGTGAAAGTAAAAGTGATGATGATTTGTCAAGATATCCACTTTCATATTTTGCCTGGTCTTTCTCTGACAGCCATAACACAGTGGTGTAAATTAATTTTCTGAGCAGAGATTTATGAATGGTGCTCTGCATTTTAAGTCTTGCAGTTACAAGAGGAGGCTTCTGTATCTTTTTCCTAATGAATGCTTCCGTGCACCCAGGGAGTGCAATAGAATACCAAGATTATGAAAAAGAAGGAAAAAGACATTGACAGATATGCAGTCGGGTTATTATTTTTCTTAAGATTAAATGTTACAGCTTCACCAAATTTAAGAGAAATCTTTCAGATTTCTTAAGTTAAGAAGCACCTAGAGCCCTTGGCTGAATTCCCAAAGGAATCGATACTGACATGCAACGGATTAAAGAGGAAGCAATGTTTGATATTAAAACCTACCTCAAATACCAGAAAACATATACTATGTTCATTTCTGCCCTTTATTTTATCACTTCAACATAAAAAATTTTCATAACTGTGTGATGTAAATTTTACACACGATGCTCAATGTGCTGTCAGTCCTAAACAGATTTTCCCTCAAGTGTTCAAGTTTTCAGAAGCTGAGAAATAGATTCTACAAAGTATTCTTTCCCTCGATTTCCCTTGCATTATAAAAAGATAAAATACATTCTAACAACATGTACACTCTAACGAATGTATTTTATACTAATTTAACTAATAAATTTCAATTAAAAACAAACACCATTTTTCTTTATAAACATTTAGTTTGGTTTTTTTTTTTTTAGGTCTTTCAGCTAGCTAGAATATAAGCTTCCTTTAAGGTAGAAAAGGACAGCATGAAAAGTAAGAATCAGTACATTGCTTGTCCATTAAATTTGTATAAAAAGCAAAAATATACACACAGAGAAAGTTTAAGCATTGGCAACATTGATTCGTCTATTATACCACTTCATACTGCATTTTAGAGTATTGTAAGATTTCTTTGGCAAACTTAGTAAACAGTTTACTTAAAGGTTTTTTGTTATAAAAGTATTTGTTTTACTACAGTAGTAGAAAGATAATCAAACAGTAAACAGTTATTAATAAATGTAATTACACGAACAGAATGCACTCTCTGAAAATTCTACCAGGAAACTTTTATCTGCTTCCAAAGATGTCTCCAAAATACTGAAAATAAATAATGAGCAATACATCTTTCTTCCCACCCCTCACTCCCTTCTCGGTATAAATCATAACTTAAAATATAGAATACAATAAAATTCCTACCTCTTTCATTAAGACTGTTTAGCACTGCCCTTTCCAGCTGTTCTTCTTCAGTGAGCCCACCTGTATAATCATAATAGCTCCTTGGCGCTCTGTATTGGTAACCTGGATAACCATAATAGTCTGTAAAATGAATGCAAAATACAGGAAATAAACTGCTGCTACTGTAGGAGAAAGCATAAAGATAACATCTGATTTCAATCTTTCTTACACAAATTATTTTAATTTGGGAAAGAAAAAAATTATTAGGATTCAATTACTTACACAATATATGCCATGAATCAATTTCTAATTTACAAAGCCAGACTATGGTAACAGGAGAGAGAAAAACAACAGAAAAAAGATGGATCAAACATCTCAGGGTTTTTTTTAATTGTTATAAATAAGTGTCATAGAATTGCCATTATTAAGAAGTTTCACACAGAAATTGAAAAACACTTTTCATCGGCTACTTTTAACATTTAATTGTCAGTACTTGGACACCTTATTGATGTCACTAGAACAGCAACAACAAAACAGGTAGGTTTCAGGCTTTTCCCCACCTTTCTCTCCCTTCCCCCCAGTGCCCATGAACAATACATGCCAGTGTAATCATAAATTCAAACAATGTTTGGACCTAGAAAAAGGGAAACACATGGGAAAAGATTCCTGCAAATTTTTGCAGTAATATATAAAGCTAATATAGTGCTATTGCACAGCTACATCTGCCCTGGAAAAACCCACCACACCATAGATCTCATCGAACATCACAATCACTGTATGTTGCCTGCTCTACTGACAACCAAGAATTTCTGACCATTGGCAAAGTTTGTCAAAAATGCGCACAAAGAAACCATCATGCACCCAAAAAAAATAGGATTTAAAAGAAAAAAATGACTTGGCTAGAGAATTGAGGAAGACTCCCTTCCTTCTAACACAATCTGATCTTGCCTGAGCACAGAAAACCTAAACTGAGAAAAACCAAGGAGAAAAGTCCCGCTTTTCTATTCCATTTTTGTATCTTCGAAATACAAAGCTTTGGGTGGTATTTTAATTTCTCTTCCAGATAGCTGGACAGGGGGTTTTGAATAACCATTGTACAGAAATGTAGCCAGTTTCTTCCAACTGATAGAAAATGTACACAAGTTTTTCAAAATGAAATAATTGGAAATATTTTTATATGAAACAAATACAGCATGCCATTTCCCTTTATCTGCAGATTATTAGCATCAATGATAGTCTTGTATTATCTGATTAGTTATATGGATTCCGTGTGTAAACTTCTTGTGTAGTTTCTGTGATTAGAAACAAGCACAGACTATGAAGTGAGGATGTACAAATAACTTCTTTTAAAAAAAAATCATTGTGTTAAAGAACCTTAAGACAAATAAAAATAGCAATACCCTATCTTAAGAGTTATACAGGAAAAGCAGGAAAAACTGAACAGTGACTGCACAGTACTCTGTACATAAGTATATATATTCCTCTGTGTATTATGCAAACATACCTCCATATATTTTATGTACACACGTATGTGCACACAAACATATGTATGCATATATACATTATACACACGCTTAGAGGAAAAAAATGTAATTCTGTCTGTTTGCAAATTTTTCCTTTTTGGAACATACAGCTAACACTGGGAGATTTTTCATACATCTGCAGTGACACACTTTGTCTTAACCTCCAGTAACCTGAAATTCTGCCATTTCTCAAATGATCGTCAACCCCTTCGCATTAGAAAAGATTAATTTTATTTTTTTAATCAGTACAGTCTATTACAGGCATATTTTTAAAAAACTTTAAAAGCCTTTAAGTCTTACTGGCTACATTTAAGAGACATAATTCTGCTGAAAAATAAAACTGGCCACAGGATACCATTTAGCTGTTGAATATATACTGTTTGGATGCAATCTTCATATATACCCCTCATTCCCCTCTGCCTTATGTTAATCTGAATGCACATTTTCTCAGCTATACGTTTATTTTCTGGTGGCTTCAAACCTGCATGCATGAAGACTATAAAAATTCTGATACTAAAAGCATGAAATTAGCTGATGAAAGAAAAAGGATGTCACGTTTTAAGTTTGTTCTGTTGCTGTAAATTTTTGTATGTTTGATGTTTTACACTGTCGTCAAGTTGTAAGTGCTCAGAAAGCCGTAATCTTTTATTTTAAAAATGAGAAGCAGTTCCGTAACATCGACATGTTCAAGGTATTCCTATTACTCAAAATAAATGTCCTAATACTTTATTCATGAACTGCATTTAGAGAAAATCTAATTCATTTACTAAATGTGTTAATTACACTTAAAATTAGGGTTTTTTTCTAAAGCTCTTTCCTTGTACTGTTTCATAAAATCTCTTCTGATCATAACTTCATCTATTTTTCTATTGAAATAGGTATTTAAAGGCAGATAGCAATAAAACAGCAATACCAGAAAATTAAAAATTAATCAAGGTAAGGATGTACTGTATATGCATCATTAGCCTGTAACACTAGAGAGAGTTTTCTTAATTCGCAGATGGCCAAGTTTATTACATATATCATACACCTAGCGAAAGGTTACATCTTCCATAAAGACTTCTGCAAATAGCAAGAAAGACAATTACAAAATATATAAACAGGGAATGAACAAAAGAAATAAACATAGTTTTTAAATTGCAGTAGTAAGTCATTTTAGAGAAATGAATTTAGTACAAAAAAAAGTAAAATATGTATTTACATCTAAAGCCAAGCTTAGAAGACAGGATTATTGAGGTTAAGCCTCTCCTTTACCTCCCTTTTGTCCACAACTACTCAAAGCAACAGCGTGGCTACTTCAGGGACTGCCCCAGACATGCAAAAAACCCCAGACTTCCTTGTCAGCATACTAAACTTGACATAGGTGCTATGTAGACCCCCATAATTCTATATATATTACATGAAATCTCTTCCCTTTTTCCTGTTTAAGAGCTGGAAAAGAAAAGGTAGAGGGCTATTCAGAATCTGCTCCAATTCCACAAGGGTGGTCTTTTACACCCACCAAAGCTCCAAGCAGCTGGTGGTCGTACAGCGGCTGCAATAGATTATGGAGTCAAAAGGTCAAGTACAAATTCTGATCTTCATTAGCCATTAAAGTACCTTTTCTGATATAAATCTTTAGAGTTTCCACCCACCCTGCTATACTGGAATACGGAAGGAAGATTTAGTCTCTATGACCATGGATGGAATACAGAACAGCACACCCAGGCCCTGGTGGACCGAACAGTACCTGTAGCTGGGTGAGTATCTTTAACTGGGCTGAGACTGCCAGTCACAAGCTTGTGCTCACTACATAGTCCATGTTCACATATTATTTCATTTCACAATATTAATTGCATTTTATTTCTTTACTGGCCTTTAGATCAAGTGGTTTTTGACTTGAGAACTGGAATAATGGAAATCCCGGGTAAATACACTTTTAAGTTACAACAATCTTTGATGCTGTTGGTAAGGGAGGTAGGTCAAGATCTTTTTGTTAGGAATTACAAAAAAAATCTTCAAAAATATTCAAGGGCCCATTAATTTCGCTTATGGGGATTATTTAACATAATGAATTTTATATTCTTAGGTAATGAATTTTGGGTAGATCAGGGAAGACAAAATTCACCATGGAGAATAAAAGCAGCACTAACCTCAGCTCACTGTGGTGCAGAGTAAGCACATCTCACTTATAAAAGACTATTAAAAAAATAAAAAACCCTGCATGACTAAACCTCAGAGAACAATAAGAATGATCAAACGTATGAAATAGTTTTCATATAAGCAACCATACAGACTACAACTTTCCAACCACAGAGAAGAGATGACTTTGGTGAGTATAGTACTGAAGTCTATAAAACCATAAAGAATATGAAGTACATAAAGAAGGAAGGTTTGGTTTTCTTTCCTAGAGAAGAATTAATGTGCACCAAATGAAATTAGAAGTTAGCAGGTTCAAAACAAACAAAAATGGCAGATTCTACACCAGGAAGTAAACTGTGAAATTCTTCTCTGATGTTGTAGGTGTTAAAAAAGAGTTCACACCCATTCAAAGAGCTTTTGACATATTCATGGAAGAATAATCCATCACAGGCTATTAAAGCCAAAATTCCCCCATAAAACTTTCTGCTGAGAACATCTTTAAGCCACTACACACTGGCAGATATTTGAGGGAGTTATCACTATATGTTTATCCTGTTCTTACAGCAGATGCCTAGGAAACAGTATAAATCACTGCAGGAGATACAATAAAGTCAGCTATACATCCCTTAGCTTTGATCCAACAGTCCTTCCCACAACTGTCTCCTCTTCTGTCCCTCCCAGACAAGGCCTCCACCTACTATTTGTATACACTCCACATATGACTTAATGTTCTGCATGAGAAGTGAATCAAACATGCTACATTCAAAGTATGCCAGTATTCCAACTATCCATCTATATACTGTGATGATAACCTAAATGTATCTTGGTGAGGAGTGGGCTTTTTGCATATAAATTACTTGATTTACAGAAAGTGTTCAAAGGAAGAAGTTCCTTGTCGGAGTGGGGAAGAAACCATCCTAGAATGGAACTGATAAATTTGCCAGATCAGGGCAGACATATCAAGGTTCAACGGGCTGCTTTCAGTGGACATAATTTCCTCCCTGATGCACCTTCTGCAAAAGGAATGGTATTTCCCCAGAGTAGCATTTTATGAAGTCATGACCTTAATTTGAGGTTTAAAGCCACTTGTACAAAAAAATACATCCATACAGTTCCCTAAAAAGGAAAAGTGAGACACGGCCAGAGAAGTAATAAGTTCAGCAAGTATACATATGTGCAGAATATTTTGTATATTATATATGTTTCCATTTAACTAGCTCCTTTATAGGTTTTCTATCATTAGAAAAATTGATGTCCCTAATTTTAAAGATTGAATAAGACTCCAGGTAAGTGGGTGAGAGTACTCACCTGAATAGTAGTAGTCCCTTGGCCTGGCAGGGTCAGTGAAGGAAGAAATGCCACCTAAATATAAAAATAATATGTGTACTATTAGCATAAAATAATCACATTGTGTATCTTTATAAAATACAAAATCAAATTTAAATTAAATCTTTCTTTCAGAGTCTGCTTCATAAGATACAAATATGAAACAACTGGCACCTATGAATTTTTTTGGCATCAGTGAGAGAATAAGGTATTGGTAAGCTTGTATATGTTGTTCTAGATTTTATATTAGTGTGCCACGTTTAAGCAACATACCCATGTAGTCTAGAAAAATGCAAACCAACCTAACAAACGTCTTCCAGAACACATAATGAATAATTTCTGCACTGAGATTGTACATTGGTAAAAATGGGTTAAAGCACAGAAAACTGAGGACTGGAATAGCACTGTTTCTGCCCTGCTACACAGGAGAAAAAGATGACCTGTGCGCTGGAACGCTCCTTTCTCCAGGTCTTAGTCACACAGCAAGCTTGACAGCAGCGGAATCTCCATAGCATGTTTCACTAAATGTGCCATGATTTATCACAGAATCCTAGAATAATTGAGTTTGGAAGGGACCTTCAGAAGGTCCCTAGCCCAGCTCCCACTGAGAGCAGGGTTAGCTATAAGACCATGTTACTCAGGGCTTTACCTTGTCAAGTCTTGAAAATATCCAAGGATGGAGACTGCAGAACCTCACTAGGCAGTGTGATCTGATGCTGGATTGTCCTAATAGTCATCAGATAAACACACCCCCCTCCTTACACAGAAACATATAACATTAACATCTAAGTAATCTGACACTATGTATGTTCACTCCAGTAGCGTAGGAAATCTGATGCTCCAGTCTATTTTTCCACTTAAAACTGCTAAACGTTTATGACTTACTGTATCACCAAACTGTGATAAAACCTCCTGTGAAAAGCATACACGTCTGAACAAATAATTTCCCACTATACAAACACCATAACCACGGTCAACTCGATGACAGTCATCAATAAAGTACTCAACATATTAAGTAATCAGACACAAAAACCAAATAATCTGACAACCAACCCCAGCACAGCTGCTGTGCAAGGCTTAGACTTCCAATTAAAACACTGAAATTTATTGGAGTGTTCATATAAAAGTTTGCAGGGTTGTGTTTAAAACAATTGCTAGACTAAAGATGTCTAAAGATACCATCATTTTTTTAAAATAAGTATTAGTACAATATGAAAAGCTGTAGTATTACATTGTTGGAAAGCCTGAGAATTCCAGTAACAATTTCTCAAGCATCCCACAACCTTTTTCAAACTGTAGGGACTTCCACTAGAATGGAAGTAGTAGAAATTAACATGGAAACTTACTGTGCTCTGGCATATTTTTATGGCTTCATTTGAAGTGACATTTTCATTGACATCTTATATGAAACATTTTACTCTAAATAAACATTTAAAAAGAAGGGTAAATGGTATTCCTCTAAGTAAAAAAAGCTGTAAGACACATTTACTGGTTCTTATCATCCATATTTAAGAAAAAAAAAAAAAAAGGTTGATCTCTTTCCTCTGCACTCACTTTAATAATCAGCATATCTTTAATTGCCTAAAATCTTGTTGGAATGGCCTGAATTTCTATATGCAAGACTCATCGAACTTTAAAAACAAAAGTGTCTCTTCTGCAGATTTTACAAATTGAGCAAAATTACATACCTGCACAGGCTTTCATGATCTTTTTCAGAGGTCCCATAGTATACATCAATCCAACAAGAATCCCTGACAGATGCCCAGCAAAAGAAGTCCTACAAAAAAGGAAAATCTTGTGAGTGAAGGAAACGAAGACTTTTTTGTAGGGATGTAGAATGGGGAGTGCAGAATTTGTTGTAACAGAGAAGTCCCTAAGTGAGACCAAGCACAGAGAAATTACTTGCCTCCAAGGACACAACGCCAAGTTTTCTTTCTTCGTAACTAGCCTAAAATTGGTGGGTATAAACAGTCACAGAAAAGTATCTAACAAGTATCGGGAAGAAGCTGGAAACTGCTTGGAGAGATCATTTTAATTGCTTGTTTAAAGGACAGAATACCATTTCCCTAAAAGCATTTAAAGACTTACTGAGGTAGGAAACTAGTTTTAATCTACAAAAAAGTAAATCCACAGAATTATGCTGAAACGTCAAGGTAGATTCTACCAAAAACATTTACAGTTTCAAGTGGATGCATAAATACAGTGCTTTCTACTGCACTATCAACACAATCCTACAATTAGTCTGAGATAAGCATGAATGCAGATCTGTTGCAATCTTTGTAATGCAGTGCCTTCAAAATTAAAACGTGTGAAACACTGAAATCATAACGCTTTTCTATACATACCAACAATTTCTTTAAAAAAAAAGATCATTGTCCATTTGCATATAGAATGAAAAGGCTCTAGAGTCTTCTGAGAAACCATCAAGACAGAAGCATATGTTTACAGTAAATAAGGACATTTGCTCCAAGTATTGCCATGACTATGAGGTGCTCTACATTCATAAATCAATTTCCAGCATTCAAATTAAGAGTTTAACTCTTTTGTGTTTAATCAGATTTAAACATTAATTAACAGCAAAATCTTTTGAGCTTAACCAGGTTTAAACATTATTTGTAAATTGTTCACCTCTATTATGACAATTTCCTAGTATATGCAACGTCCACTGGATTTACACTGGTTGTCCAAAGATTCAAGTAATGTGAGCTTTTTTGTCTTTATAAAGCAGAAATGAAACCTCCATTTAACATAAAACTAGATTTAAACATTATGCTTTTTACATTCCAGTCAGAAATCCCAAAGAGTTACACAGATGATAGCATACGCACTCATGACAATACAACTTCCAGGCAGCACTGGTAAAACTATACAAGAAAATGCATGTGTCACTAGAGGGAGATAAAGATCAAATCTAAATCTTTTGCTGTCTACTTAACCACAAACTTGTATTCTGCTACGTAGAGCTGTAGCACACTCCCATAAGTAACCAGCATTTTTCTTTTTTTTTTTTTTTTTTTTAAGAGTAACACAAATGCTGATATGAAAATTTATAGGTAAGAGGTAGCTAACAAAATAAAGTATCTATAATGAACTAATTTTCCAAACAGATTTTTCTGGAACAGGTGTTTCCAAATTTGTGAAAAATACATGCCTGACTTGAAAAATGTCTGTACAGATAAAACATTAGATACTTGAAGATGCCTTACTCTAGAAATTACCAACATAAAGTGATTCTCCTATATTCCTGGCAGCATTTTAAACAAATTTTATGCTCCTCTTGATTTACCCGAGTACAACACTGTTCCACGAACCCCCAAATCAAGATCTTTGCTTGCAATACAGTGAAGCTGTATATTTACACAATATGAATAATCAGAAACCTTCAACTTCAAAAAGTCTTCAGGGGGATAATTTCCACGTCATGTCTAATGAATAGGTTAGTGTACTAGATGCCTAAACACTATTGACTGCTTAATTACAAATTATATTCAAGGAGTAGAAACTTATAATGAAGATGTTTAAACAGGGTTTTCTAAATGAAAACTAGTATCATATACACTGTCACACATATATACTATCACTGACTTGCAGAAAATGAGTACATTTGATAAATCATATTGAATTTTCATTATATGCTGTCATAAAATTAATTTGAGTGTGATCAACAGTAGCACCTCGCTACTTGTAATTGCTAAGGAAAAGCAATTCTGTAGAGTCAAAAAGACAGCTTCCCTTACATTGCAAAATGCTTAATGTTACAGCCTAGTTAAGCAAACACAACTTCATTTTAGAACGTGTTATATTGTAATTTACTCAAATGATAGCTTAATACTTTTTTTTTACTAATGCTTGGTATCATTTAGAGTATGGAAGACCTCTTTATAGATATTTTCCAAAAGTAACAGCTAAAACATACAGATAATACGCAATTTTACAAAAAAAAAAAAAACACAAACAGGCAGTTTTATTAAAAGCTTTTAACATTGTCAAAGAAGAAAGTATAACTACGCAGCAAAGTTCTGAAGTAGTTAACTTGTGTCTTTTCCCAGCTCTTTTGAGGACGGGTAAGGTTCCAGAGGACTGTAAGGGTATTTCTGTACTGATTCTTAAGGAGGGAAAAGAAAAAAAGAAAAAGAAATAGAAAAGGAGGAGGACTCCAATCTGAGGAATACAGACTAATCAGTATCTTCTCTTCCCAGATAAAACTATTTGTTCAACAGTTATTAAGACACATAACTTTTCAACCAAGGTAAGACCACCAGAAACAGAAAACACATTTGTCAAGAACAAATGTCAAATCAATGAAAATTTTTCCTTTGACAGGGCAACAAGCTGCACGGAAAGGGAGAATTAGCAGACGTCACACACGCTGAAAGAATGAAGCACGTCTCACAGTATTTGTCATAAAGAAGGCTTAAAAACCTTAAATTCTAGAACTTCACTACGCAGATCTCTAAGCGTTTGGTAAGCCTGACTTATTACTTGTCAGTGATTTGTTATCAAACTTAGGATACGAATCAAGTGGATTTCTGAAAGAGTCTATTCCAAATATTATATACAAATGACAAGCTAAGAAGCTGTAAGGCTGACTGGAGATGGCATTGGAACTTAAAGCAACCTTGACAAAATGAGGTAGTAGTTTGGAAAAAAAACCAACAGGGTGCAATTCAAGTATTTTACTGTAAATATCTAAACAGGAGCACTATCGGGAAATAAAATAAAGTAGCCTTCTACTCTACTCAGTAGGTCTCAGACGGAGAACTGAGCCTCCTTTTTGCATGCTGCACAAAAAGAGCAACAAAAAAACCAGAGAGCCTACAAAACTTCTGAGAAAAGACTGAAGGGATCACAAACGCTTAAGTCTACCGAAGAATTCTCACAGCTACAATAATCTTAAAATATGGAAAGGACTGTCACAAGTAGGAATGAATACACTCTCCACGTTCCCTATCCATAGAATAAGGAGTAATGGACATAAGTCACAGCCAGAGATTTAAAAACATGTAAGTAGTAGAACAGACTGCCTGGAGAAACTTGGGTCGGGCAGAGGCCTCCCAGATCCTCCTGGGTTCAGGGCCCCTTTCTCTCCCACATTTGTCTCCGCTTCGCAAAGGAAAATGAAAGGGCTACCAAGACCCAGCAAAGAGCGATCAGAATTTATTATAGTGATGATCTTTAAAAGCGCATCAGACTAACTATTGATACTAGAAAGCTGCCCAGCTGAAAAGGACCTGGGGGTGCTGGTGGACAACCAGCTTAACATGAGCCAGCAGTGTGCCCAGGTGGCCAAGAAGGTCAACAGCATTCTGGCTTGTATCAGGAATAGCGTGGCCAGCAGTAGGAGGGAAGTGATCGTGCCTCTGTACTCGGCACTGGTGAGGCCTCACCTCGAGTACTGTGTTCAGTTCTGGGCCCCTCTGTACAAGAGGGACATTGAAGTGCTGGAGCGGGTCCAGAGGAGAGCTACCAAGGTGGTGAGGGGTCTGGAGACCAAGCCGTATGAGGAGAGGCTGAGGGAACTGGGCATGTTTAGTTTGGAGAAGAGGAGGCTGAGGGGAGACCTCATTGCCCTCTACAACTACCTGAAAGGAGGTTGCAGAGAGGTGGGTGTTGGCCTCTTCTCCCAGGTGAATAATGACAGGACCAGAGGAAATGGTCTGAAGTTGCGGCAGGGGAGGTTTAGATTAGATATTAGGAAGAATTACTTTACTGAAAGAGTGGTCAGGCACTGGAACAGCCTGCCCAGGGAGGTGGTTGAGCCACCATCCCTAGAGGTATTTAAGAAACGTGTAGATTTGGCACTTCAGGGCATGCTCTAGTGGCAGAGATTGTAGGGGGTTTTTTTGTGTGTGTATGGTTGGACTTGACGATCTCAAAGGTCCTTTCCAACCATGAAGATTCTATGATTCTATGATACATATAAATCATATACACACACACGTTTGTATATAGGCATATATGTTTGTCTTTCTGAAGTTATCATTCAGAGCATTTGTTTTGAGATCAGATTTATTCAGATGCCCTATAATCTTCCTTATTTTATAAAAAAAAATTATTCAATTTAAGTAAATGACATAAAATAACTGTTTTACACATGCAATTAATGTCCTTCTATCCACATGCCTTAGTCCAAAGTGGATACTCCTATTTCCAATTAACTTAAATATGTTTGAACCATTAATCCCCAATAATACTTCAGTGTCAATCTTCTTGACATTTTACTACATTTTACAGTGAATTTTAATTTTCAGTCGATTGCCTTTTAAAAAATTTGCATAACGGATTTCTTGACTATGAGGCTGCCTGAGTTTTATCTGCAGACATTAAAACTAAAGGCAAAACTACAACTGTTTTCACAAGGCAGGATTATATGCAAAATTTAGAACTAAATGTCATGGATTTTGGCTGAAAAGAAATAATAAACAGTTTACAAAAAGCACGAAGTAAGTTGCGTGTAGAAGTCTTGTCCAAAAGCATATTACCAAGGCTCCTTTCACTTGTATTATAAATTCCACTCTCTTGTCCAATCCAGAAAACTAAGGTTACTCCTATTTTCTGCTTTTTATATACAGTAAATAATCCTGGATATAATTAAAAACTCTTACATTATCAGCAATAAAGCAACCTCCATTGTCAACTGATTCCAAAATAGGCTTTTTACACTATTCATAATAATAGCAATGTCTTGATTGGAATGTACATTTTACTAGGTAAAAATTGGCTGTTAATTTTCAGTTAGACTAATAAAGAAACATTCTCCTGATTGCAACATGCTAAACTACTTACTTTTTCCTGCTGGTTAATAAAGAAAGATTGATAATTATTTTTTCTCACAGTATAATTTTCAGTTTCTGTAATACAAGCTGAATTTTGAATGGGAATAAAAAACGGGTTCTTGACTTTTTAAATTGCAGGTTTTCTTCTCTAAATGTCAATGAGCTTTATCAATATTAACTAATGTTCTCCCTGGTACAAAGAAATTCAAATGATGTCTCATTTAATTGTTTTGTTTGAAAATGTAGATATCCCCAGAGATCTTATTTATCTCAACCATTCACTTCATACTAATGTTAATTATGCAATATGTCTAAATACTGTTTCCTGAAGACATTTGCCATCAAGCTGATGTGCACATTACTTCAGAAAAATCTTCTAAACAGAATTAATTATAGTTTTTCATTTGGCTGTGTAATTTCCATGAAAACTGGTATCACTAGAGGGAAAACCATTTGGACTGCATTTGCTTTTTACATATGAGAGATTCTGACCCAATGTTTACAAGCCTCTCAGTATTAATTTTTACATTAATATTGTTCCAGTATCCTTACAACGAATTAAATCAATTCCTCATCACGCTTGGTGAATTTATCCTGAATTGTTTCAATTCTGGGGTGTCAGTCACCTGATTCAACAAATGAAAACAGAGCAAGAAAGTCTATACCTATCACTTAACTTCCATAACTTCATCCCAACAGCAAACTCCAAAGTCTGGTAGGCATTATTATTTATGCACACAATTCTACCACAGGACAAACCATGTAGTTAGCAACTGAAGTATGTCTTTAGCTTAAGTCACTGCTGCAGTCTTTTGCAAAAAGGTCTTACTTCCATGCATCTCCTACTCCAAGGCTAGGAAGCATGCATTCGCTGAGCAAGCAAAGAAAAGAATAATATCAAAATTATATACTAGAAAGATGTAGACTGATTTTTATTTTTGAAAAACAATGAGTTTTTTGATATCATGGGAATGAAATCCATGTATTTATACATAGTTTATTTCCAAATTAACACAAGCACAGAATCACCTGCCCACGACAATTTATACACTTTGCTACAAAATTTAATCTTGCTTAGAAAGTATGCCATGTAGTCAATTTACCAGTGCTAAATAAACTACCTGGATGAAAATTAAACCAAATTAAGTGACGGCATAAGTAAAAGTCAAACCAGGACATTTACACAGCCCTATATAGGAAAATGCCATTGCTTCTATAAATGGAAATGGGAAACTTGTTAGTAGTTTTGTAACACATTGGGAAAATAGCATAGAAAAGTAAAAGCTAAGTTTAACAAAAGAATAAAGGACTATAAAATGGTTCTCATCCCATAATGCCACTCCTGTCAAACCTAGGGATTTTTGGTTGGTTGGTTTTCTTATCCCTTTTGCTCCTGAGGGACAGTTCTCATCAATGAGCAGCATAAAAATCAAAGTTTTCAATAGGCTCAATATTACTTTTGAATCCTTCATTGGTATGGATTCTCAGGTGATCCTGACACATCATTCCACTAAGGCAGGCCCAAATTTATTGCATGTCTTTCTGACTGGACAGAATTCCACCCCAATTACTAACCTCTTATCTATTCAAAACTAAATTATGCAACTTGATCTACAAAGGGACACCATTTAATCAGACCCTTCAAATATTACAACATGCCCTTAGCATGCAGATGAGCATGTAAGAGAAATGCTCTGAGAACTACAATCGTTATGGTTCATTTTCAAGGCAGTTGGCAGTTACTAATTAAGCATGTTGTGTTCTAGGACATGAATTTCTGGAGATTACTACTTGTTTTCTATGGCACTCATTATCATTTAAGTGCTGTGAAACTGTCCTATCAGGATTGCATGTAACCATGTAGAGGTTCTTTAGACCAGGCAGCAATCTAAGCTTCCATAAAATTATGAAAAGGTTTTAGACATTATTTCTGGACCGTCTATACACTTTCTACCCGAAAGACACTTCTGCAGTAGAACAACTGAAAAACAGCAGCACCCAACCACTAAACTCATGTTTTTGCTCTACCAGATACAGTATGATAGAATATGCTCATGGTTTTACTTCAGACATAATATTCTTTCATTATTCTTTAATAATAACTAGACATGTTAAACATATCAACAAATAAAAACTATGTCCAGCTAACATGACAGTTTTTATTTGTTTTTAATGCACTGAAAAATTTGGTTTGACACTTGTAGTAATGCCATGCAAGTGACCTCTCAGCTCACACTTAAAATTGCATTTGGAACAGAGCAATCTGCAGTTCTTCTGTCTTTTAACCTAGGCTTCCTTGGTGCAGTCAGTCAGGCAGTAAGTCATAAAGCAATAAAATCAGCGTTTAAACTAAGCTGTATTTGAATTTGCATGCTGGTCTAGGAAATGTTCTATCTGCTATAGCATAGTATCTGACGAGGAGTATGTCAGTATTGCTCCCCTCTTTTTGTTTTTGGTTTGTGTTTTCTTTTTTTTTTTTTTTTTTTAATCTTTTGGAAAATTGGGAAATTGTATATAAATTGTGATTTGGTAGTTTGCAAATCTGGTGTCTGTACTTTGCATACATTCTCCAATATGACTGACAGTTATAAAATATTATACAAGATTACTGATTTGCAACTAGAACTGCAGAAATCCACTGCAAAAGAAGAGAAAGGCGGTATTCTCACAGACGTAGGGGCAGATGAACCGTGCTGGCAGAACTGAGCACACAGGAAAACTGAGGGAGGTGGTCAGCAAGACTGCAAGACAGTAAAACTGCATAAAATTTGCAGAATACTGGATGACAGCTTTATCATAAATTAGAGAAATTACTATAACAAATGGACAGAAAGGATTAGGACAGAAATAGCAAGCAAACAGTGGAATGCTGTTTTTCTAATGAAGCCCTTGGCACTACAGCTTCTTAGTTTGGTTACTTTGCTGAAAACATGTCCCTTTGCTGCATCCATCAACTTTTGCTATCTTCCCTCAAATTCTTAGTAATACCTTCTGGGCACCGTATTTCAGGTTTTTTATTTTGAAATGTGATCAACATAAAGGGTGTTAAAGAAAAAAGTAGACTGTAACCTCAAAACCTAATTGTAGCCCCAACACTCCATTTGGATACCAGCTAACGCTACACTTAGTCCATAATACATTGCAAATAGCCCAAATCTCTTCTCCAAACTTCAAAATATTAAATGCACTTACCCTGGGGAGATTAAATGAATAGCCACCAGCTCCACCCAACAAGCATATTTACTGGATATCTGCAACCCAAGGACACTGCTGACTCTTCCTGGATTGTAATGGTTGTTGAGAACTTTCAAAGCAAACAAGACTCCTGCAAACAAGAAGAAATCAGAAGTACTTAACACGAAGAAAGAGAGAAATACTTGTGCCCAAGTAATAAATGCAAACAACTTAACTACTGAAACTGAAGTATCATGCAGTTTCACAGCACCACAAAGCATACTCTTGCATGCCAGAAAAACAATTCTGAGCTGTCTTTCAGTGATACTTTTCTGTGATAAAGGATAAAAATGTACATATTTGTATAACAGCCAATTCTGAGTTGCTTTTTAATATGCTTACTTACTGTAGCTATTCAGTTATTCAAAACAGTACAAACATAATTTTAAAATAGGAATTTTAGTTGAAATATTTGACAAAATTATTGAACTCAAAAAAATGTTTCTTGAGAAAAGCCATTACTGAAAACTAGACAAATAGATGCATGTGAAGCTCAACAGTAGGCTCAAATTTTGAATTAATGGAAAATCATCTTACATATACTCCAGAATCACTTGTTTCTGAAAAAAAAGGTAGATAAATCACCTTTTATTACAATAAATAATCATCCATTACTAATTGACTGCAACTGTTTTATCATGCAAGCAACAGCTGATACGACAGAATGAATTCACATCATTTACTGGAACTTTCAAAATGATTTTGAAAAAGTTTCTCTTAAGAAAAATCTCATACAGTTGTAAAAAAAAAATCTGAAAAATCAACAAGTAAAAGATTTGACATGGAAAAGACAGCAGAGTTGAACGTCAATACAGATATACTAAACCTTTTTCATGTTTCCCTCCCCTTCTAACATGGCAGAAAACAAGAGACAGCAAAATTCCTTAATCTAACCAATGATGTAAATATTGTTATTCTAGGATCAAATATAAACAGGGATGTATGTATGCACATACACACACACTCACACTACTTGCTGCTGATAAAACTGGACTTGTCCAGAAACTATACATTTACTAAAGGAGAGAAATATTCAATAGCAGTAGCATAATTTAGGAGTCATCTCCATCCAATCTACCCTTCGATCACCAGAACCTGGTTTGTACAGCTTCAATTTTTTTTTTTTTTTAAGGTTTAAGTGTTAGTTGAAACTGCCTGACCTGGTGTATTGTCAGGTTCCATTCAGGGGGACAGGAGGCAGGTCTGTTTCATCCATTTGAAATAAAACAAAATAATAATTTAAAAAATCCAGGCATCGTAAAACTCTTAAATATGTATACAAACTGACTCTTAAAGAAATAGTTATCAGGAAAGTACTCATATTTTCTTCAACAGCTGCTCCATATACATGCCATTTGCCCCAACTGAAGAGAAAGTACCTATGGTGAAGGTTATATTAAGAATGTTGCAGGTTTAGAAAGACTAGTTATGGATACTAACTCTGTCAGTGCTACTTTAAATTGCTGCCCGAATAATGGTCAAATGCACGTGCACATTGTCTGCAGCCCCACATTTCCAAGCTTGGAATACTCAAAAAGATGCTGCAGAAGATAAGACACATCAGAACAGGTTGCAATACTTGATGATAGATCTGAACTATCTATCTTGCAGAACATGTAAATTAAAATCCAGTTAGGTAATCCCTAAATTGACAAAAAGCTTGACTTTTTGTCCTTTTCACAAATGCCTCAGTAGATTAGAGGCTTAGTCCCACTTCTTTTTAGTTCTGTAAAAAATCCAAAATATATGCTCCAGCCAATATTGCAGGTATGGCTGACTTGAGTCTCTGGTAAGGAATGAAATGGGCACCCCCATCTGGCCCATCACCAGCGCCTGCCCTGCCTGCCAGCACCACTGTTGTTCAGCAACTTGGTCTCTTTTGCCATAAAGCTGCATGACCTGAATAATTATATCACTAAATCTAACTTCCCTTCTGTTCGTTTGAGAAAAGGGAGATACAAGTTGCTAAGTGGCTAAGTGAGAAGCTGGAGACTAATCTGGTAAAAAAAAAAAAATACAGTGAAATCTTAACACTACCCCATTATATGCTAGTATTATATTCCCAGTTACGTAGTACAAAGAAGTTTCATCATAAATTTTTGAGATATTCACCCTTCTCATTCCTAATAAGAACTGGGTTTATACTAAGCTGTTTTAAGGTATGGACTGATAGGAATACATAGGAAAAACATCACCTAGATGGTGCATTATATAAGTTAATACTCAAAACTGATATTTCTTCAAAACTTTTAGGTCTCAACTTCTCATCCTACCGTCTAGGATGACAAAAGAAAAGAGGATTAAAAAGAAGGCTGATGACAGCACCTGAGTTGTTCACAGAGTACATTTCCCCCATGAATCACCCTGTAATAGTTGGGAGTACTGTATAAAAGCTAACCCTATAAAGTCCAGCTGAGACTGGACTGGGTGCACATATTTCAGTCATTTTACCACTAATAAAAAATATTCAGTAGGGTTCTGCAGTCACTGTTAGGGAGCAGCAAGAGCGAAATGCTCGTCAAAGGAAGTGTATCCAAAGGGAACAGGGACTCAGGCCGGCAGCAACCTCCCCAATAGGGGCCCAGCCCTATAGCCCTTGGGCAAAGCGTGCAGGGCACGCTGGTAACAGCAACTGGGGCTGGACAGGATCCAAGATCACCAGGCACGTCCACCTGACAAAGCAGGGCCAAATAAAGTCAGGAAGTCAAGTCAGGGCTCAGGTCAGAGAAGCACATGGCCAGGCACAGATGCAGCGTAGCTCAGCCAGGGATGGTGCAGAGGGCTTGAGCTTCAAAGCAGATGCCAAACAATGGGGAAAAAGGCCCCTGCTGAGGCTTCTCTCAGCCACCTCACACATCTCATCTCCCACTAGTCTGAGGTGCGTCACAGCTGCCCCGTATGAGACCCGTAGTTGAGCACAGGCAGCAAAACCTTGCAGGGAAAGAGGTTGCACTCAGGGCCCCTACAGCCACCATAAAGGCCAATATATCTCATTACCAAAGGGTGGGGGACCAGAGAGTATCTGAAGTTCCAAATCAGCAACTACCAGGATGTTACAACTAGTACCAGTTCGAATACCACAAGGAACCCTCAGAGGTGCTGAAGCACCTTTCTCAGAGGATGAAAAGGAGGGCTTGCCTTCTAATACTACATCCTAATGACAGCATGAGTACAACAGGTACCCAAAGTACATGCTTTAAATTAAAAAATAGGATAACTTTGACATAGCAACCACATACATGCATATGGATGTAGATCTATCCATTTTTTGCATTCAAATATTGCTATATAGAACTTACAAATATTAATTTTACATATGTAAATTGTACTAACTCTATGCCTTACCTGAAAAACCTACAGCACAATTCATTTCATACGAAGGATCATCCAGAATTTTCACAAGCATGAATTCCAGCACCATATAAACAATTCCAATCAACACTGAAAATACTGCAATTATGTATGCAAACCATATGCTCTTAAGCTTTCTTTCTAGCATTATCCCCTTCCAAAGCATGGAAATCATGTTATAATATAAATGCCAGTCATCTGCATGGTGGACAGGAGAAAGCAGTAAACGCTGCCAGTTCTTTCTGTAGAAGCTTTCCTTTACACTGATGCACACTTCAGACAGTGGCCTCACAGGATTCAGAAAGAGAAAAATATTCAGCGCAAGCACCCCAAGGGTAACAGAAGGAATGTTCTGGAGTCCAACTTGAGAAATTTGATAAAGCAGTAAAAGCAGTCCTGCATTGACTCTTCCTTGCCTTCGTTGCATTATTACTTCTTATTCAAAGAAATGTGAAGATTATTCTGACTTCTTGTCTTTTGTTCTAATTCAAAACCATACAAGTTTTGGAAATTCTGAAAGAAAAAAGGTAACTGCATTATTATACATATACAGGGATGTTTTCAAGTTCATCACTACTTATTTTTTATTTTTAAACATAGCAAATTCTTCAAGCTAACCAGTTGAGACCTCTTTTTAAAATCACAAGAAAAATTCAAGAGAGAAAAAAAATATCACAGTTTTTGAACTGGTATAAGACACAGATAAAACGGATTTATACAGATAATCCAGACAAGCATTGTGAGAAAAGAAGTGTGCAACCCCTCTTTCAAGTTCCTGGACAGGCTTTACTTCATCTATAAAATTCTTGGATGTTCTAGAAATGTTCTCATCAATATCCAGATTCACTCACAATCATTAAAATTGGAAGGAAAATGGAAGGAAAACAGTTTAAAAAATCTTCTCTAGACTCTCAGTTTTTAGGCTTCCCACCTTTGCTACATGTGTAATTTTTTTTTCACGACCATTTTTCCAACTTTTACAAATATTCAATACAAGATAAGAATGAAAATTAATAGTTACCATTTCAAAAAGTAACAAAGTTAAGTCCTCCTAAATGTAAGCTTTGAAAATTGGTACTGCTTTCCTAGTGTCTAGAATTCAAAGTTCAGTTTCAAAGCATGCAACACAGAAAAAAATGTAGGAGGAAAGCATACACAAGAACAGCACATAAAATTTTCAGTTACAGCAAAATATTAATCTCTGCCCTATTTATGCCAGATAAAATGGAGGATTAAAGAGGGCTATAAAAAGTTCTAGATCTCGCTAGAAATAGGGTTACTATACCAAACTGAGAAAGGGCATCAAGCTAACCTGTGCAAGCCTATAAAGAGAGGAGGGAGGAAGCTGCATTGGAGAATACAAAACAAAAGTGATGCTGAGTTTCCAGAGAGTGGAACCACCTGGAGAAGACAGGAAGAGGCTGAATTTCAAGTAGCTTCTGAGGGCTACTGCAACTTTTAGTTCTCAAAACTCTCCAAGGTGGCACAACAATAGCAGAGCCACTCTTCTCCACCTCTGGGATGCCAGTTCTTTGCTGAACTATTGAAGATACGCAATACATTATTTCACACATCAAATATCAACTATGCAGAGCCAGCAAAATACACTGACTCTTCAAAACTTCACCATCAGGTTTCAAACGAAACTTCCTGAAATATTTAGATATATACAAAATTCCTATCTCAATCCCCCATTCACCTCCTTTTCCATTATATTATAAAAGTTAGAATAAGCTGCTAATATACTAACTTTTTATTTAGCTTAAATTTCCAATTCATCATATCAAATGCTCTGTGAATATTTTTGTTAGATAAACAAGCAACAATCTAATTTAATTCTCCTGGAGGACAGCAGAAAAAATAACAACTTTATAAGGAGAAAAGGACAACACCTCAAGGCACAAAGTTTAACACTCCACATTATGCCTGTTAGAATTTACTACATTGCACGTTTCTACAGACCATTGGTATGCCTGCAAACACTTTACTAAACATTTTTCTTTAGGTATTCAGAGTATCATTAATAATTTGATCAGGTTGCACCACACACAGTAAGTGAACACATGGAAAAGAAGGAAATGACCTCTGAATGGCGTTATCCTATAACAGCAAAAGCAACTATGAAACCTGCACAGGGTTCAACATCAGAGAAGACCACCTAGGGGCCAAACTACCTCCCCCACTTATAGCTAAGCAAGAGGAGTATATACTTCCATCTTAGTTCACACACATAATTAATGCCACTTATTATAGTTAAGTTTATGTTATTCTAGTCTCTGGATTTCTCTTTAAATTGCATTTATGTTTACTATAGCACCTTAAGAGAAGAAAAAAAACCCCACAACCTGGTAGCATCCTCCAAACAGCTGTAGTACAGAATACAAGTAATATGTTTGCTACATTAAAAGGAATTCACTGCATTTTTTCCCATGGTCTAATCTCAGAGACGCTACATAACATCTAAGTCTTGCCCAAAACAGAGTGGAAACAGCAATAACATGCTTTATACCAGGCCTCTTGAACATATAACTCTAACTACACTGGTGCCTTTGAAAACCAGCATTTCTAATTCTCAAATTCTAGTGCTCACAATTTAACTACAGAGACCACAGCTGTAGTCCCTACAAAGTTCAAACGAGCTATGGCCTCTTAAAGTGTAAATTGATTATTGCAGATGACAATTAACATTGACAGCCTTTGACTTTTTAATGTCAACATATCAAAAAAAAGTACTTAGATAATCAAAAGCTTAATCACTGTCATTCTCTTTTTCCACACTACATGCTCTAATACCAGGTATACCAACATCCCCAAACTGTTCTTACATGCATCTGCCCAAACCTCTGACTTTTCTTGCACCACTGACACAGCTAGATTTTTTCCCACCACAAATCAGTTGACATAAAAACTGTTAGAATTTGAAAGTCAACATCATTTAAACCCAAGTTACATGGAAGCCCCACAATCTTGCCATACCATGTTGTTCCAATTGCCAAATACTAAAGTCTTAGTTTTTAAAATTCCTCCACGCCTCTTGATACTCTTTAATTCACAATTTAAACACCTTTAACATACATGCACCTAGGAAGAAAACCCCTCACACAGCACATATCTGTACAATAATCATGTAACATGACTGAGAACAGTTTACACCATGAATACAGTAGTTCTATGTATTATAAATTATTCCCATTATTGGGAGCAATCAAAAATGTCAGCCAAGACACAGTATGTCTTTTATGATAAAGGAAAAAGATGTAAGAAAGAAAACAGTAGTTATTTAAGAGCCTTCTGGAATGCAGCTCACTTAAAATATATAGGGTTTTCAACTGTTTGAACATTCTTCTTCAGCCTCTACTCTGCTTATTAAAAGTCTAATGAGGATTGAAACAATGAAGCACTTATTCCTTTTTCTTTTTTGAAAACATGCCACCCACTTCAAAATGTACAAATTTCCAGAACAGACTTGAAATGGACATTTGTCTTGCTTCTAAGCTGCCACGTGTCTGCATTTTTGTCACCTACTCAAGATAAATGTCTGAACTAAACATTCTCGGAACTTGTTTATTTTGTACTAACCAAGTGCAAAGCATTTAAACTTTTATTTTTACTGTGACAACCCCCCTTGCTCACTTGGCAACCATAAAATATTATGACTTCAAATTACTGAAAAATCATGTAATAAAGTAAATATTTTAGTAAATAGCAGTTGAAATGAAATGTTATACTGTCTTTTCTTATAGCTGTAATTTGAAATTAGAAGAAAGACTCTCCCTATATCCTTGCTCCCCCCAAAATGGACAGAACTACCCTGAAACTTTGATTTATGTTTACATGAAGCAAATCCAGCCCATTGCCCTTCTCCTTAGAAAGAAAGAAATAAATTAAAAAAAAAATAAATCACACTGTGACATAAGTCTAGATTTTTATGAAGAGATGTAGACATATAACATGTCATTCCCATGGAGGGTGAATGCAGCCATGATCTACAGATCACATCCTGATCTTGAGATCTGTCACCCATCTCTCTAGAACTGCTTTGTTCTTCTCACTGTTTTGCACAAATGATTTGTAATGAAAGTATCTTACCATTGTGTAACTTTTCACTGACAGAAAAAAAATCCCAGGGTTACTCTTCCAGTTCAGATCAGGAGTATGATTTTTTGAAATTAATTTCTCCATTGCCCCCACTGACTTCACTGTGGTTCACATTGTGGAGTGGCCTCAGAGCGCATGAACTAGTCTCTTTTCAGATAGGACTAAACCAGGAGATGTGTTCCAGGAAAGAACCCAGTGCATTCCAGAAACAAAATGGGCATTCAGCCTACGCATCCTGATTAGAGCTAGACCAATGTGAAAACCACTTGAAACATGTAAAGAGTGAATATCAGATCCTGAACACATGTAAAGAGTAAATATCAGATCCTGAGCATAAACCAGTCCACACTACGGATAAGCCTCAACTTACCTCTAGGCCAACACTACTTGTCTATGAATATACAGTTTCAGGGTACAAAGGCTTAACCAAGAAAAGAATGAAACAGAAACAGTGTTTTTAGGGCAAAAGAAGAGACCTAAAAAGGAAGAAGCAGCAAACTGTAAATCCTTTTACTATCACCCTCAAACTTTGGAAGAAGGGCAGGAAGGGGGAGGGGGAAAGCAGGCATAACAAAAAAAAAAACCAAACAAAACAATGCAAGAAAAAACTCAAAAATTTGAAACATAATGAATCATCCTGTTTATATTTAATATGTATGCAAGAAGGTCAACCACAAGCTGTCAATTACGATAAGCTTTGAAATGTATAGTCAATTGCATAGTTCATAACAAAAGACAAGGTTCTGACATAATTATAAAAGTAATTACTTTATAAAGAATGACTTCTGGATTAATGAAATGTGCCTTTAAAGGGCATAATGTGCTTTCATTCACAAAGGAATACCGAACTTTAAACTAGAAAAAAAAAATAATTCAGAATTTAGTATGAGAAGTCATACATCTGTAAAACAAATGTTTCAAAATAATTTAAGTCAGCAACTACCTTGCTGAAAAGAAACAATACAAAGGTAAATACCAACACAAAATGACTGCATAAAAGGCTACGTCACAAAGTCTTTTTTTTTTTCTTCAATATGCCACATTTTATTTTAAGTGTTCTTCAAAATGTTCTGTGAGTATAAGGAAGCGCTTCTGCCTCTTCCGTCTGCTTCAGCATGAAAACTGAAAGTATTTTATAGTCCTTTAATCCTCTGAAGTAGTACTAAAAAGAAGCCTTTAACAAAACAAGCTTTTAAGCTAACAACTCAAACTTAAAATTGTCTTCTGAAGGGTCTGACAATTACCATTCACAATAAAATACGTACATCTTAAAAAATACATGCCAACAATACTTTTGGACATCTTATCCCAAAATAAATGAGACAGCTTCCAGAGGAAAGAAGGGACTAGGTCAAATGTCAGAAATTCTCTCTTTAGAGTATCTCATATTCTGCTTCACATCTTAAGTATGAACACCTGAGACACTAAGCAATAGCCTTTTAGTTGCCTCATTAGTTTGACTACTGTTACTTAATCTAAAAAGAAAAACACTTAAACACTGCAGCCTGTCCATCCTTCAGTTAAAATACAGAGTTATTAAAATTGTTTCATCATAATTATTAACTTGCAATATTGCTGGAAGCCCTGCCAATTTTGGACTCATGTTTTCGTTCACAAAAGATAAATTAATTTACTTTGTATATTTATATTTAAATTTCATTAGAATCAATATACAAATCTGAACACCAGAAAAAGCATCCACTGGACTTTTCCTTAATGCTTATCATTGTAAATACCAGCTATACTCTCTGTCATCATTTGAGACTACTGACATTACTACTAATGCTCTGATGTGCTTAAGATATATTTTATATGTCTGCCTTCATTTCCTACATGGCATCCACTTCTAATTCAAAATTTTCAAATTATTCAGTCAGCTACCATGACACTGAAGTCATAGCGAGCAACGTTTCCTTATGCCACAGCACGCAGAACCAACGAGCTTCCTTAGGCCGCTCTCGGGGAGATATAAACTTGAAAATTTTAATTCTAGCAGAGGTCAGTCTAATTATCCAAACTGTCCTTCAGTTCTAAGGAGCTACTGCATCACCGTGTACAGCTAGAATCAGCTGCACATTTGCTCTGTCAGAACTTCCCTCAGAGCCAACAAAGTTGACCAAGCATGGACTGGATGACTTACTCTGGAAATTACATTATGCATTTCAGGCACCAGCTCGACCCTTAAGCAGGCAATTCACACGTTGGGCATCATACAGCAGTGACTTAAGCAGCCACAATCTGACCAAAACCAGTGATCGCAAGTTGCAAGAAGAAAAACAAATGACAGAAGTTAAAAAAAGACCCCCCAAAATCCTGTAGTAGCAGTACAAGACACATTATGTAACAAAGTCTTCAAAACCTCTTCAGTTTGTGAAATCAGAAAAATTACTGAAAACTTCTTTACATTGTGATCCAGGAAGTTATTGAAAATATACTCATTATGTGACTAACCTACCACTCAACTCATTCCTTCCTGATCTTTCAGTTTCTCCATTACCTTTGGTAGGCAATCACTGTGGAAGTGGTTTGTTCATATGCCTCAAAACTGAGGCCTTTTACTTGTAACACATATACTAGTGATACTCTCTATTTCCTCCTCTGGAGACAAAGATCACACCAGTCTTTTCATTGGGCAATACAAATCATCTCCCGAAATGAAACAACCTAACAAAAACCTTTTCATGGTCATAGCCTATAATAGTCAAGAAGCTGATTATAAATACGCTATCAAAAGGAGTAGGTTTTGCTTATGTAAGTTTTATATAATAGAAATTCTGATGCAATTGCCAAATCAGTAAGCCATTTTAGTGTAGAACAGACAGGAAAAGCAGGAACCTTTATACCTTTTTACAGAAATCAGAAATTAACAAGTTTTCCTTCATTGAAAAAAAATCTGTTCAGTATATATACAGGAACCACAACAGCAATGCGTTACCACTGCTTTTTTTTTTTGCTTAGAAAACTTAAAAGAAGCACAGCAATAGTTTTCTCTATCTCTAAATTTATATGCCACACACAATCAAACAGATAAAGCATATTTGACCAAGCTAGAAAGAAAAAGAACATGTCAATAGATAATTTCTTCCTTTGAAGCATTAGCTCTTGCTGAACCTCAGTGGTCTGTTAGTCAGAATTATTTTATCATGATATTTTGAGGGGAGATAATAGACATATTCAGTCCTTTACCAGTTTTGTGCAAGGAAAGGGACACAGAAAGGCTTGATAAATATTCTTACTAGCCCCATCTCATAACAGACAGTAAGTAATTAGTAGCTATCTCTCAAAACGCTAGGATGCACCTACACATAATTCAAGTTAAGAAAAGTAAAATAATCAAATATTTATAGTTATATCACTGTACTGGTAAAGGTGAGGATGTCACAGTTTTAGAAGACAAAAATACATCAGAACAACATTGGACTTCAGATTAGGCCACAGTTAAGAGTTTTAACATCACAGATTTTTAACTAATTTAATATTAGGGTCAGAGGTTTGGGTTTTTTTTTTTACTTGACTGCTGTACTTACACTTGTATAATCCTAAAACTGGGTAATTATACCAGAACACAGTCCTCCCTTATTTATCTCAAGAATTTTGTAATATAATTAAAATGAAACAACCAATGCTTCCCTGACTCCACTTCAGAGCTGTGAAGCACAAGGGCTCTTACAAGCTTAGCATTCCTTAGTTTGTGTTACTTTGAGGGAAAATTTGTCTGCAGTTTGTAGGAAGGACAGGGAGCCTACTGTCCAATGAAATCCATTTTAAGTAATATTGGTTAAATACACAAACAATTCAGAAATACACACTTCCTACTATTAGCACAATGTTAACTTTTGTCAAGACCTCAAATCTCTTCGAATTAACAAAATACAGCTCCAGGAAGAACATCATTGCACTATCTCAGGAATTTAAACCAACTCTGGTATCATGAAATATGTTTTCTAAACACCTGAATTACTTAAACTCAGTATTTACACATATGTAAGAAAGTTTACCCAATGTAGTTCAGGTACATTTGTCACTACTTCTTTGATACAGGTGCAGTTTATTTCCAGGTTTTTGTTTGTTTGGGTTTTGGTTGTTGTTTGTTTTTTATTTTTTTTTTATTATAACAAGGAAAGAAACAGATGTAGTTCTGGTCAAATAAAAAACCCAGTTATTTACATAATCTGTAAAAAATACTGCTGAAGGGAAAAGCAGTAAATAAATATTAACGGAGCTAATATACAGCGCATATGGAGGTGTCACCGCATTTGAAGTGAGTTTGCTGCAGTTTGCTGATAAGCGAGGCACATCTGGGTCCGGCACTGTCACATTCCGGTCTGCTCCTGCACTCTGCTCCTTCAGGCACCGCTTCTCTCCACCGCCTCAAGAGCCTTTGCATGAGCAAAGTCCCACAGAAACGGGGGCAGAGTGGGGGGGGAATACTAAGAGCTGTTACAGCGTGAAATATCGGGTCTTTTTTGCGATTACCCGGACTCACTTCATTTCCGCAAACTCCTCTCCGCCACTCGGCTTCCAGCGGCGCGTGGAGCCAAACCCAGCGGAGAGCAACTTACTAGAAGCCAGCTCCCGAGAGCTACCGGCTGCAGGCGAATCCCTTTCGCGTCGGTACCCCTCACCGGACCG
>VWZL01003737.1:202659-228399 GCA_013396915.1 Stercorarius parasiticus
GGGGGGGGGGGCAAGGGCAAGGTGTTGAGGCGAATACAAGTTAGCGAAGATAAGAGGGGGGCGCTTTAAAAGCAGATGAGGAGCATGCTGGCTTCTAAGGCAAACTTCTCAGCGAGTGTGTCGTGGTGAAATGGTGGCTCCAGGTGATAAAAGGTGCCTAGCAGTTGGAAGGCTTTGAATTGTGTTTATTCTAATAATGCTTGTGAAAATACTGGTTGCTGGTACAACTTACCATTAAAATGCATAATTAGGTTCCCTTTGAAAACGTTTTACTGCACATGCAAAACAGTAACTAGTTCTGTAAGTTTAATAGTTCAACTGCTCTAATTTTTTTCAAGTATTAAAGGTAGTTGGATGAACACATTCGTTTCACTTTTGAAGAGTACTAGTCACTGGTGTTAAGTATTATTCCCCAGTTTTGACACAGATACCTAGACTGCAAGCTTTGTTGTTAATATTCAGTAGGGAATACATTGAGCAAATTATAAATGTCTAAAATAATAGGTTATCATAGAAATTTTGGCAAGCTGATGGTGCAAATACGTGACTAGAAATGAATCATACAAAATCTGTAGCCAAAGCTACATGTAAATGGCCCTATTTTGCTGTCATTTATGTGGCACTTAGGTTTCATAGAATGTTTTGGCAATTAATGCAAGTATGTCATAGGATTTATAAGAAAATTGTATTCTTCCCTTCCAAAAACAGCACACAGCTCAGCGGACTGGCAGGTATGAAAGGGGCTGAATTCCTAGAAATAGGGTGGAGATCAAGTTAAAGGAGCAGACTTTGCCAAAACAAGCAACTTCAGCATAGTCTTCTCTTCCAAGAATGAACAGAAGCCAAAAGAGGAGGGCAGATGCAGTGTGTGCCACCATTTAGACACGTTATCTTAAGTTCTTTAGTTTTGGCGCATTTAGATCTGTTACCTCAATTAATGATAATCATAATGATTCATAGAAATCACAGGATGTGGGAGTTATAAATGCCTAGACTGATAGATTTTCTAACATACACCAGGTTTTCTATAATTGGCACCATTTTCTGTAATAACGTACTCCATTTTCATGCAATCGTAATTCCAGTCCATAATTCTTAACGATGCAGTATTTGTTGCCTAAGTACAGGTCCAGATCTTATTACCGGATGCACAAGTTCTGAGGCTGTCATTCTCTTCTGGGACCTGGGAGATCTGGATTTCATTCCTAGCTCACTTCCTGGGTCAGCCTGAGCAATCATTTATTAATATTCCATCTTTTACGGTCCTTATTGATAGAACAGTGATAATAGAAGTCACAGGAACAACAGGAGGCTAAGTAAATGAATGATTTGTTCAGATCCTATAATTAATGGGCCACATATGTAGGTAGATTAAAAAAAACCAAACCACTGTTCTTGTACTTTTTACCCAAGTGTGGGATCTGATACCCATTAAGTTTTTAACATTTATTTTTTTTCTTGTTCTACATAGATTTTGCTAAAAAACCCAGGTCTTCTGGATTATTTTGTACTTACATAAATAGCTAGTTAGAAAAAAAAACACCTGCTACTCTCTTTCTTCAGTCTCACGCCACCATTTACCTCATGGATTTCTTTTACCTTTTTGTCTGAATGTTCATTTTTCTTATCAATAAAATTGAATAAAATGAGAAATATTGTTCACAAACTATAATTTTTTTTAATGGAAAAATTCAAAAGTTGACAAAATTTATTTCTTTAGCCTTCCCCATACATGTCCCATATGTGCCATTACCCAGCTTTTCTCAACATGAAAGGTGTTCTTGAGTAAGAATAGCAATTTAGTTCGGCTGAAGGACTGGCGCATAAAAGGTTGGTTGAGTTCATGTAAGACAATATCCCTTTCCATTTAAGCAACTATTAACAGTATAGGTTCTGTTTCCTAGTTATGGCTGGCCTGATTGGAAAGATAGTTCAGTACTTGGAAAGAAAATAAGGAAGAAATAAACAAAAACATCATTTTCATAACCTATGTACACTTAGCACAGGAGTGACGCATGCGGTTAGCACTGCTTACGCCTTACTGCTAACTATATAATCCATGTAAATATTTATAATACAGCTATTATCACTGTAAACATACAGCTTAGTCATATGTTGACCCATAATGAAAAAGTGACATTGAGATCTTTCCTTTGCTTAATAGCACAAGGCTAAACAGGGTTTAGGAGCAGTACAGCAAGGTCTCAGAATACTCATTTTTCTGAGAGTTATACTGAGGCTTTTCAACATGAAATAATTGGGAAGGAACAGCCTGGTATGGAATGCATGGATGCAAATTAAATCCATATCTGAAGGATATTTTTTTAATTAATGCTGGGAATCTGATAGCAGCATATTTGAAATACTGTTTATGTTAATCTTGAAGGAACTAGTTAGGACTAGCCTACAAATGTAAGTAGAATGTCAAAGCATAGTTACAGTAAAGGAACTGTGACTCTCCTTGACTGTCAGTACGTGACAGTGTTTACAAATAGTAGAAGAAGAGAGAAGCAGTAACCCAGAATTAGATACATGGAATATTATGAGTCTGGCAGAAAATTAACAAAATACAGATGATTAAAGGATGGGTTTAAACATGTTATTAGTTTATATACAGCTATTGTACCACTGCTACTATGCTGGTTCTGAAAACAATGTAATGCTTTGGAAACTGTGGAGGCAAGCACTTCTGAGAGATACATACGGAAATATGATCTGATAACAAATGTTTTGTATGAATTCAGGGCTTACTTTTTCGGAGTCTTTGATCTGACACTAACTTTGTCTTTGCAATGTAGCCCACCCATACTAACTTTTCTTTAGCCGGTGGTGTACTTTCTCCAGTTCAGCTGCCATCATCACCAACACTATATAACTTTATAATACAGTATGGACAAATGGAGTGAAAAATGTGGATGCTTTCTCTGCAGTTTATAGAGATAAAAAGGAATGTATCGTGGAGGTTCTTGATCTGTTCATATAGTCTGCCAGAAGGAATAGAAGAAACATCTGGTGGAAAATAAAAGAATGCGTTGGTCTGAACATGGGCCGGAAGAAACAGGCTAACATCAAAAAGGTTTCATAACACTTACAGCCAAAGGGCCCTTTGATCATCTAGTCACCTCCTGCTTATCCAGATACTGCCACGTTGCGTTGAGAGGCTTCAGTTAAACCAAAGCATTTTCATCCTCAAAGGCCTAAGCTGTTGCGTGTGACCAGAAGAAGAGAGAGTAGACCAAAAGGCAATGTTAAGGAAATGAATGTGTGAAATATGCCAAGAAGATGCTACCAGGCAACCCCTCTACACAACTAAAGGGCTTTATAAAAAAGATATCAAAATCAAAGAGAATATAATTTGAGATCACTGGTTATTGGTTATGGAATAACAAGACAGTAACCTGCTGTCATCTAAAATTGATTTTAAAATGTGTATACGCAAACATTTATCTTCATTTTGCTTGGCAACAGGGATGTTAAATGATCATTTAACTGAAAGAGGGTAGGTTTAATTAGATATTAGGAAGAAATTCTTTACTGTGAGGGTGGTGAGGCACTGGAACAGGTTGCCCAAAGAAACTGTGGCTGCCCTATTCCTGGAGGTGTTCAAGGCCAGGCTGGATGGGGCTTTGAGTAACCTGGTCTAGTGGGACGTGCCCCTGCCCATGGCAGGGGGGTGGAACAAGATGATCTTTAAGGTGCCTTCCAACTCTAACTATTCTATGATTCTATAATCATTACTAAAGCAGCGTGAAAGTTGTTAACCATAATAATACTATAGCCAGAAAATATTCTGTTGAATACAGTTCTTTTTTCAGTGGCAACATAATTTACATCTCATCATTCACAGTTTATACAAATCATGAAGTTAAAGTATATTCTTCTACTGGCAGGGAATTTTTGTTAATACTGTAGCTGTGAAAATTTTGTGATTATTTCGCATTTCTATAAAGTGTTCGCATAATGTTTTCCTTGATGGAAACATGGATTTTGATCCAACTTTCTATGAGATTTTAACTGCTTTACAGAAAGGATGTATCAGTAATCTGGTGATATCTTTGTCTGCTCCGTTGACCTGCAGGATGCCAGGACAGTGGAAGCAATGTGCTCCCCCAGGGAGATGAAATGGCAATTTGTAGTACTGCCAGGTTCCCAGCTCTCAAAGTTGGGCTAATCTAGAGGCAATACTGGAGGGCTTTATCTGGCACTCCTTGTAAAGAAGGATTTGTCAAAGAGATAGTAAAGGAATTTCTCCAGAAATTACATTAAACCCCTTTTTGAAAGGCTTTTCTTGCTCTGTATTTTCTCATGGATATATGGGTAGAATTCAGGTTCTGCATGTTTTTGTCTTTTTATGCTAACCTTGGTTCTACAACATACATGCTCACCAACCAACTCATGTCCCCTGCAGAGAGGTTGAGAGGCAGAGGCAGGGAAGCATTTGGAGAGGGGGCTGATGCCAGTAGAAGACTGGTTCTAAGTTCTTACTTCACGATTCAGTCTTTTTATTTCTTTTCATACAGAAAGAAGCTGTATTTCCCTTGGAAGTTTGAATCCCAGAAGTAAGAAGGTGGCACAGTATATCGTTCATAATATTGAAATGTGAGTTGATTACTTGGTTTTGGGTTTTGTTGTTTCTAACTTGAAGGGCTTTCTAAAGCTATCTTTAACATACTAAGTTTTATTTAACAGAAGTAACCCTAACAAAAGCATCTGTCATGGCCCAGAATACACTGGTAGGCCTTAATTGCCCTGACCAGCCTCTCCTGGGTCCCCACACCCTGCCCTGGGCCCATTTCAGGTCAGCCCTATACCCTGGGTCCCTTCTCAAGCAGGGCTGGTCTCTAGTTCCACTATGGTTTTGTGGAACTGCCTATGGGTCCCACTGAGCTGGGCCTGGCCTCGGTGGGCTGGTGGCTCAGTCGAGCCATGCTGTGTGTCTGATACAGACTTCCTGGCTTTGCCTCTGACCTGCCTCATCATGGTGGAGCTGCCTTCTGATCTGGGCCACCTTCACATGGGTTGTCCCTGAGTAGGAAAGGAGCAAATACAATATTCAAGGCAGTGAATCTGGAAGTTGCAATTCAAAATTGGTAAGCTCTATCAAAGCATTATTTTAACTTATTTCATTATTAGTCTTGTTTTTGAAACATTCAGTAGAAATTACAAAGTTGCTGTAGAAATGAGAAAAATGAAATTAAGATCAAACTGGTTTTATGAAGGATTTTTAGTATAGAAAATAATGTATGAATTATAATCAAACTAAGTAAAACTACTGAATATCATCTAACCTGGGAGCTTGTATTTTGTAGCTGGGTGTTACTCGGGTTCAGCTCAGGAGAAATTTCACTCTAATGTGGCTAAACAGAATTTTCTGGTAAATATATTTTATTTGATCAGCTAGTATAGATGTGAAAAGTAGACAAGCTTTCATGTGCACAAGGCTATATTCAGATATGAAATAGAAGCAGTGGACTTCAAAGTTAAATAAAAATTGAGAACTGTTTTTCTTCATTAACTTTAGACCACACTGAAAGTTACACATAGCAGTGGAGTGGAAATAACTGGTGAGTCTGCTGGGGATGCTGCTGCTTCTTGTGTATGTATAGGAAACAAGCAGCAGTCTTCAGCTTGGTTTCAAGTATCAAGTTTGTCCCCTGTATTTGTGGTAGTGCTGCTGTAGCCGTAATGGTCTCCTTAAGACAAAGACAGAAGTGTGCAGAGATGTAGACCAAGCTGAGTGACCTGGTCTAGTGGGAGGTGTCCCTGCCGATGGCAGGGGTGTTGGAACTAGATGATCTTCCAACATAAACCATTCAGTGTTGTACCTCTTGTTGGTGGCACCAACAAATAGAGATGAAAGCTCTCCTTCAGACCCAAGATAGCAGTGGGAGATGCCTCCACGTTGTTCTGCTATGACTGCCTTTTTGACATGCAGCTGAGGCTGAGAAATGGTCTGCCATGGTGCAGTCACTGTGCGAACAGCTGCAGCAGGTTACTGTCTTACTACTCCAGTTTATTTTCCACTCTGCTGGAGATGATTGCCTGTCAGTCTTCTGCTGATAGACCTTTCTAATCTTCTTTAGACAAAATCTGGAGGCTGGGGGCTTGGAATCAGACTGGGTCTGTCTCCAGGCACTGGGTGGGACTGGAGCAGGCAAGATTCACATCACCCTGTACATGTGCTGTAAGGAGGCAGCATGGCTCACAGCTGCAACAAGTAATACAGCCCCAGGCTGTCCTGTCCCACAAGCCATCTCCACAGCAGTAATCTCACACTTCAAAGGCCACCACTGGAACAAAGCAGAGGTTGGGGCAGAGGGCTTGCGATTGGCGTGGAATGAGCACCCATGAGGGCATAAAGATAGTGCTCAGCCATCTGCATGGGTGTTTATGCAAACTTTCTAGGACTTGTTCGGGTTTCTGGGGATCTTCCAGCTTTCTAGGTTGAAGGGCAAGTTTTTCAGCTATTACTGAGGTGAACCCTCCCACTTCCCAGAGTCAAAGAATTCCCATGAGGGTTGCCCTGGAGTCATCCTCCTCCTCTCCTAAAAACTTGTGAGTCTATTTGCAGCTTTTTCTTTCAGCAGCTGAATAATACATACTTCTGCTACTTGTCACATTTATTTAGATTATTCATTCTGTGTTTTAATTCTGATCTGTGTCCAGTGAGCTTGAGAAATATATTTTTTAATTACTTTCCTTGTTCTCTTTACTGGCTTTCCATCTGTAAAATAATGGTCTCTGGCAGCTTTTTGGCTTTTGGCATTGCAGAGTACCTAGCTCAGTTACAACAAGGTGACTCAGCGTTCTGCGCAGCCGCTTGTGAAGATTTCAGCCAGGCCTGTGCTTGATTAATGAGCATTGGCCTATTCTCCAGATAAATTCATGCTGGATTTTGCCCAAGGGCTACAGAGTGGGCACTCCAGGGAATTTAGTGGAAGAAATCTGTACTTGAAATGACTTTTCTTTGAGATCAGTTTACTTAATGGTTGCTTGCTTGAAGGTAATACCACTGATAAGGAGGAAAAGCCAGTCAGAAATGTAAAAAGAAGTACATTCATTAGATTTTTTTTTTTTCTTTCTCCTGTTTGTGTATTAAAGCCAGTTCCCTCTCAGAGGAAAGATTATGTGGCGGACTCCATACTGGGCTGAGTCCCTGAGGTAGGTGGGAGCTCACAAGATGTTCGCTTGCATCTGCATGGTGCCTTTCAGTGGTGGCATTTGTGACATTGAGGACTTGGCAGCGAGCAGTAGACCCTCTTCTGCCCCTGCCAGAGCTGCTTTCCTCAGTGATGACAGGCATATCTGTGTCGATAATGGTCACCAACCACGTATATGAGCATGTTTTAGTGATTTCCTGAAAAATTAATGTGTGGCAATGTTACCTGGATGCTGGCCTCCCCCAGTAACTTCGGAACCAATGGACTGGTTCCAGTCTCATCTGCCAGAAGTGTGGGTTGCTCACGGGCTGTAGGTCCACCACCTCCTGCAGCTGCCACTCATGGTCAGTCTTTTTGGTGAGGAAAGTTGCTCTGTGCTGTGTGATGGGAATGACAGGGGTGTCCATGCAACTCCAGAGCTGAGCTCAGGTACTGGAGACATGGCAAAAGATACCAAGTTTGTCTAACAGGCACTGATTGTTTTTAGCCATACCCTCTTGGCAGCTGGGGCGCTGTGTTGGTGGACTTGTGAGCAAGCTAACACAGCTTTACCTGCCTGGACCATGTGGTGATTCTTTTCCAATCAGCAGGTCAAGGAGAGATGGGTAGGGGACTTCAGAGAGACTTGAAACCATTGGGTTGGAAATGGGAAGCAGGGAGGGAGAAGGGTAAACAAGCAGCATGTAGGGAACATGCCAGGGAGCTGATAGTGTTATGATTGAACCTGATATTTAGAACAGGCAATCAGGATTAATTTTTCTGCTATTAATGACTTTTAGATTTATGTAAGAAGCTGGACACCTGTTTGATGCACCATTAGGGGAGAAGGTGTTGAAATACTTAGCAAAAAAATCTACCAAGTATATAATGTATGCAGTATTTGAGTACTTCTGTTGGTGTATCAGAAGAGTGTTTCTCTGAAGGAATCGTATGTGATTCTGCAAATCCCAGGTTCATTTGCAGAAGGAGAAGGAGTAAATGGATGCGTGCACAAAAAAGTCAGTATACTGAAATGAAGAAAGCAACAGAAGACAAAACACAATATGTGTGTTTTTAGAGTATCTGTCAATCTAATGTAATAATAAATAAGTAAACAGAACCTTTATAATTTGTGCAAGTTAATCTGTTTCAGGGCTGAATTAACTAAAGCATATCCCTATGAAATAACCTTCATTATATAAATCAGTGTGCTGATGGATTACTGAGTTTGCAGCCAAAAACCCATACCACCATAGGTGTGAAGTTTCCTGATCATCTAATAAATTGATAACTTTGAAGCCTAGTTGTGACAATTTAAATGTCATCACTATTAAACAAGTTGCCAAAATGCAAACAACCATCCTAAGTCATTAAAATGCAATTATAAAGGACAGCTGGGTCTACTATCAGTCTGGGCTGTGGGGACTCATAATGGGGAAAAATATGAAACTTTCACACAAACAGAATGAGACTGCTGTACGTGCCAACCAGAGCCTGCACGGGAAGCAAGGGAAACATGTATTTTGCGCATACACAGCTACTGATGCTTATAGCAGGCTTGCATTACTGAGATGGACATAAGAGTCAGTGACAGCATGGCATCTAGGAAATGTCTTCGCCTTCTCTCTGCCATGTATGAAAAGTCCTTTTGCTTATTAATAGGGTAGGCTTTGCTAATGAGAGAGGCAGATAGACTGGGTGGCAGTTACAATCTAGCAGAAATAATTATGAAGTGGGACTAAACTTGCTGTATTGTGGAATGGCAGCACAGGTGTTGGAAGCTCTGTTTTGAGAACCAGGTGGACTTTAAGTGATAATGAAGGTTTGCTTTTTGGCTGAGAGTAATAAAGATAAAAGTGACTATCAGGCTTTGCAGGCATGGACCCGATACATTTATGAGTGCTGTATTTAGTCGTATTGATAACTAAGTTACTGAACTTTTTTTTTTAGGTTTATTAATTGCTTGATACTTACGAATGGCCATGATGCAGACAACAAGCCCAGTCCCTGCTCAGGACTTCCAGCTCCTGCTATGTATGGTATAGCTCTAAATTCACATTGGTTTCAGCTGCATCCCAGTAGGTTCTGTTATTCAATGATGCAGCATGTAGTTGATTAGATTTACTGCTGATATGAACAGTGGAAATAGTGGAACAAGCTAGAATGGTGATACAGCTTCATTAAAATAGTAACTCCAAAAGGCCCCACAGTCTTGTGGTGTATTATTTATATGTATTATGGAGCTACAACAGCTGTTAGCTTCCATAATTAAGCCCCATTTTCCCTAAATGTGGCAGGAGGGGTGAAATAAGTGGGAATTGCTGATAATTGGTAAAATTGTAAAAGAAATATCTTTTATGTTATGTGTCTTAATGCAAGTAAGAAGTATTAGAGAGCTACTAGCGACTTCTTAGAGGCTTTCACAAATCTAAATAGACTAAAAAATATATAGGAATGCTAGCATTTTATTTGAATTAGTGTGATTCTTTTTTTTTTTTTCCTATACATCAGCCTATAGCATATCATTCTCAAAAAGCCCAATTGAGTATGTTGCAAACAATTCCAGGGTGTGTTCTAACTGATCAATATTCAGTTAACAAATTTTCCATGTATCTTTTTCTGCTATGAAGTAAATCCTTGTGGTGTCTTAGGGCATCCATTGTGCTGAAAAACTTGTTCATTTATTCTCACTAAGAAAAGTGTGCTATTGTGGGTGTTCAATCCATTCATTTCCTTCCTTTTGTATACTTGGACATGATACAATAACTGGGTGTACTAGTGTAATTATCTACCTTTCACTCTGTAAATTGTAATTTTTGTTTGTTTTGTAACGAGAATCAGTTGGTATGGAGCTTAGAGAAACACTGAAGATTACAAACTGTTTCTAATGAACAGATTGTTTTCTGATGCAAATGGAAAGCCAAGCTGAGAGAGATTTTTCTTTTTTTATGCAGAAGGATACAGCCTCTCAACAGACTTTGTCCTTATTTTTTGGCAGATTTGGCCTGCCCTACTCAAAAGCATAAACAAGCTTCAGCCTATCAACAACAGAAATGGGATGCTAACCTGCCAAATAAAAGGAAATGAATAAATGGAAGAACAATAAAAGTCAGTAAAGTAGGAAGTCTCATGCAGTGTGAATGATTTCCTATATAGCATAAGCAAAATTTTCTGCTGTTTGTTTCACACAGCTACGCTAAGGATGAATAATTTTTTTGTCCCCAATTCCGTTATGAAAAGCATGCAAATTCCAGAGATCACACTTGCTAATGGATGGAATGGTTATTTTGAAAGGAAAGATAAGCTTTCCTGTAATTTCTGTTCATGTTCTCCCAATGCGAGATGACAACTTGCTGCAGGTTTAGGAAATTAAAATAAAATGTTAGTTTTCCAGGTGCACTGTAATTTAGCAAAGGTGAAGCTACATGGTATTTCTCACTGCACAGTGAGAGTCAGCAAGATGACATTGTAAAATATCCTTAGTAATAGTCAGTTAGAAAGTCTGCAGGGGATAAGGTCAAAGAAAGGTTAGCAGCTGACATCAAATCAGATGCCAGATGTGCTGACCCTTAATCATAGGCTTTCGCAGGCTTTTTTGTACTGCAATTCAGCATAACATTATTGAATTCACCTTTAGATTAAGCTGGTCTGCTTTGACATATACAAACCCGTATGCAAGTTAATGGCTGTGTCATCCACTTAATTATGCAAGCTTTGATAACAGATCAGTGAGGTGACCTCTGCAAGTGCTACTTTTCAAGGTCCTTACCATTTGCATTTTCAACGAACAGAAAGTGGCACTGCCCTACTAGGTTGTGTTGGATCGTTAGTTTTGCGTGTATAAATTAAACCTGGGAATAGTAATCTGCGACATGTTTTTCTTTTTTCTTGCAAGATTACTTAGAGCTGTTTAACCCAGAACTGTGTTATGATGAAAGTCGTGTACTGCTCATGTACTGGTGCAAAATCTTTGGCTTTGCAGGGAAAACATTCTTGGAGATGGTAGTCCCAGCAAAGGCATAGGTATTACTCAGTGGACTGAAATTAAACATGGTCAGAAATTTTTGAAGGATTGAAATATCTCAGAAAAAAAAAATCAGATTTTCATAAAGGTCAGGAGGTGACAAAGTTAAGATTATATATGCAAACTCTAACTGTTCCTTCTTGCTTATATATGATTCTGCAGTCTTTGCTTGCAAGATCATTCTGACGAGAATTTTTGCATTAGAACTGAAGTGAAAGAGGGTTTCACATGGTAAAATTTCTACTAGTTTAACAAATATTTTTGTGTTGTTAGTGTAAGCTTAAAATAATCACATATTGATGTAGTTTTATCTTTATTCAGAGGATATGCTTCTGACTTGCTTATACAGTGCTTACTCAACAAACTGCATAGTAATCAGTAGTATTAAGGTCAATGGCAACAGATCTGTCTCTCACACTGTGCACTAGGGAAGATATTTACTGAATATTACACTGGTGTAGAATCAAACTCACTGCTGATTCCATTGAAATTACTTCTTTCATACAACTGTGGGAAAGGATTTAGCCAGAAACTGGCCAGTGGGCTTATGCCCTTTGCAGTTTTCATTGTGCATAGTCCAGCTCACATACTGAATAAGGCAGGTATGCGAAAGAGATGGCGTGTTTCATAGACTGAATAATATCTGACCCTTTTCCCAGTGAGGTGACTTCAGTGGGAATTGTGTGCTCCTACAGTGAAAGACCTTAACGGTGTCCATAATGACCTGGAAACCCACATAAAATGTTATAACCACAGCTATTAGCATAGTATACCAGTTCTCACATGCTAAAACAGCAGAGCTCAATGGTCTGATCTCTCCTGTTCACAAGGCAGAGGGAGGCATGTGTATGGACCAAGCGTATCCCATGTCTGATCTTAGAGTCTATTTGCTGTATTTCTTAGCACCTATTTCACTCTTACTTTTTTATTCTGTCCTTTGTTCCTATTAACTTTTGCACTGGGAAAGAACAGTTAAATTATTTTAACACTTAAACCTGAATTTGTGGTCCTTCTAATTTCATCTGGATAAGGAGTTTCAAGCCAACAGGCTTTCGTGGGGTGTTTTTCTGCTCACAGGAGTTTCATCCAGGAGGTTGTTAATGTCTGAGGAATGCAGCTATCAAGGAAGACTGTCATCACAGATTTAAGAAGTCTTGGCTATATTAGGCTGCTTCCGCAGAGCTAACTGCAGTTCTCCAGTTCCCCTAACAAGCCTCTACTCTACTTTTCAGTGAAGGCTTTGCAGTTCTAAACAGCTATATTTCTCTTGCAAGTCCTAAGACTTCAAAGTATATACCTATTTCATATAGGCATGCTTTCTCTTTGAGGTCTAATGGGCAAAAGTCATAGATATAAAATACAGGACTTACAAACCATGGGATAGGCATCCATGTTGTATTGCTACCCTGTTGGGGCAAGAAGCCCAGTGTGTATCTCCAACTGGATGGCAGAGGTAGACATTGCAATCCAATTCATCAGCTGTAATATTTGTAAAGAGGACACCTATAAAGTAACTAATGGGTTTATTCTTATCAAGTGGCTGATGCCAGTATCGGAGTCACCAGGTTCAGCTGAGAGGGAGGGTATGATTAATATCTTTTCCTCCCATGGTTTTTAGAATTCTCTCTGGCAATACAAGAAGGGTAATGATCCTACCGAAACCGGAACAAGGCTGTGGCTGATTGGTGAAGCTGTACTCTGCTGTAGCACATACGTACTGGACCTTGGTGGACGTATGTTTAGGACACTAATCCTGTTTAGGAAGCTGCACCTATGTCTTATACCAAGTTTGCTATAGCACTCCAGTAACATAAGAAACCGAATATTCTACAGTAGCTTAATTAAAAGTTAAAAGGAGACATTTGAAGTTAGTTAAATATGAAAGTATTTCATAATGAGAATAAATTCCTCTGGGATATTAATTTTTTTATTACTTCTCCCACCACATGGACAGCTTTGGACTGGAGGTTAAGAACAAAAGCTGGATGCTTCTGCTGAAATTCTCCATATAGAAATAATTACTGAGGGCAACATTTTAACTTATCTTTCAGTTCCAGACTTGACAACCCTTTCAGACGATTAGGGGGAAGCAGACCTCTCCATTAACGTTTTTCAGGTTGTTGTGCAGACTCAGGAAGACGTTATTTATACTCTGTTCATGTATTTAAGTTGATCTTTATTATTGTGCGGCCAGAAACATCTGTTTTAAACAACAGAAGCTGAGATTGTTAATCACTATTCTATAGGAATTAATTCACTAACAAACTACATAGCTATAGAATGGTGCAATGACTGGAGCCTTGCTGATAGCACGGATAAGCTGAGGGTTTAATTGTATTGAGATGTCAGTCTTGCATCTGTCATCACTGCTAAATAATTTTTAAAGGCTTAAAAAGCCCAAGAGGTATCCTGTCCTTGTATGAAATTCAAAATTCATTTATTCCATCTCCTGGGTGCTGTTTTTAGAAATAGCAGGAGAAACAGACAAATCAGTCTAGCAACTATATTTGTGTTTATAGTTTAATCCTATGAAAGGGGGAAGAGAAGTAAGGCAATTGTAGTCATCTGCGGAAATCAGAATATACTTAGTAGCATGTTCAGATTTTCTTTTTGGTAAAAATAATTGAATTGGAAAATTGTGTGATCCTTAAAGATTTCTCTCTGAGAAAGCAAGCGGAGGAACTGCAAATGGACACAGAAGGAATGTCTGGAGGCAGCCTCTGTGAATGCTGCCAGTAACAACAAGGAAATGATAGGGTGCAAAATATACTGAATAAAGTAAAGTATTTTACTTCACAGTATTTACACTGGTTTTATACTTGTAACATGAAAGACTACATACAGAAGTGATCCAAACAGCTCAATAAATCCAAATGGTGCAAACCTGGGGAGATCTTGGGTGAGAGAATAAGTGAAACTGCTCTATATTTGCTTGAAATATGGTCCTTGAACAAAGAGCCCTCAAAGAAAAGGAGAACAAAGATAGGAATCCTGCAGGGAGTAGCTTCATATGTAAAAAAAACAAACAAACAAAAAAAATATATAGAATGAAGAAACCTCAGCTTTGTGTTGCGCAACTCGGCCCTTGAGTTTTAGACCTTTAGCTCTCGTTTTCTTCAAATATAGGATGCAAAGTTAATAACATGGTCCTGCCAGTCTGCGCACTGAGCTGAGCAGTGCCTCTCCTAATCACATTGTAGCTACATGAAGGGAAGCCCTGAAAATCAAACAAATATAAGCAAACTATTTTACCAGTTGCTCTCCGCCTCCCCTATCTTATAATCATACTGATTTTTCCGGATTTTACAGTTGGGCTCTGCTGGCTTCTTTCAGTCTGCCTAAATCCATCAATTGGTAAATGTTTTCTTCCTGTATATATATCAGAGAAAAAAATGCAGATGTTATCCACTCTGAGACCCTCCTCTCCATAGCTGGTCTCGCATCTTGGGTGAAAAACAGCTACTGGCTGTACTTTCAGTGTAAACACCAGCATGTATATCTGTATCAGGAGACCATAGAAACAGGGTGCTCATAGACTCTCTGTTTTTCTGGACTGTATGGCAAAGACAGTGTGTTCTCTGAATCTGTTGGCTACTAATAATCCCCAGTAATGCTTTGTAAAAAAAATAGTCTAATGCATGTAACAACAAAATAGGAGGGGAGAATGCATTTATGTAAATTAACTAAAACACCCCCAAGAATTAATGTATTAAAGTGGTTAGAAAAGCTAGCAGGGGATAATAGGCATGGAGACCTTCTCCTGTTTGTCAGCAGACTGTTAAATGGTTGAAGCTGCTGTGGCACTGTGCATGCCAAATAGATGCAGAATAATTTTCAGCACTAGAAAATCACCTGATAGCAATAACTATAGAGTAATATGTTGTATTCATGTACTTGTTGTATGTATACATACTATTATTTAATATTTGTTGTGTGTGGTTGTATGTGAATGCATAGCAAAAGAAATAAGAAATTTTCTTATTTTATTAGCATTACAAACTATTAGCATTTTCATGGGCAATCTTTCTTGCAACAAACTTTCTCTGTTCTCTTTGAAATTAATGAGAATTGGGCCCCTGTGCTTCTTTAAAGATCCGGCTTTTAGTGTCCAAAGTTAACGAAAAAATGTTATTTTCTTTTGAAAAAAAAATGGATTTGTAAGTTCAATTTTTTAGTTAAATTTATAGCAGCAGTCTGTGAAAGAGGTGGAAATCCTAGTCTGTTTATATTACCTACGTCATGCTGAGTACAGTATTAGGGCAGCAAGTAGTTTTTTCTAATTTTAGCATACACTAAGGAGACCAGATGCCATTTAGTTTAGATAATTTGGCTGATTTTTTTGAGAAAAGCAATTGCTGTTGACAATAAAAGTGGCTAGTCAGAATTTTGTTATTTATAATTAAAGTTCTAGGATTTGTTAAGATGCAGGTCTTGAGGTGAGTGCAGGTCCTGGCTGAGAAACAGGAGAGTATGCAAGAGCCCAAGAACTCCCATACAGAAATAGAACCCCTTTATCACAATTGTGTAACTTCAGAGGCTCTGTAAACTGCAGATGACGTGGTATAGGTCAAGAGCTATCAGAATTTAAAAAATTAAACTGAGGTGAATGTTTGATTTGTAACATCTGTCTTGCAGTTAATTGTCTCTTTGTCTCATTCTACTCAATGAGATTTTCCTTAGTTCAATTAATAGAGCTTTTCCAGATAAACATATGTGCATAAATTAGTATTTCCTTTTCTTTCTGTATATCTACTCTTTCCTTTCTGCTGGAATATTTTCACTGTAAACAGAAACAGTTTACCTTGGCCCTGGAATTAACAGTAACTTGGATCTCCTCAGTTCACTAATGAAACAGAATTTGAACTGATACACAAAAAAAATTATATTAAAAAATGAGGTCAATAATTGTTTTATGGCTAGATCAATGCTGTACTTATATGACAGGCTGTTCCCTATGTTCTTGTTTCTGATACTCAGAAAGAAGGATATATTTCTCTATTACTAAGCTCCCAAAAATCTCAAAAGCCAATTTTTGGAAGGAAGTTCTAGTATCGGTTAAATAGCAATTTTTCAAAGTACTTGCTAGAAACAAATTATGTAACAGTGCTGTTTGACAGATTTATTTAGGGATAAACGTATATACTGGTTTGGTAAATAGCTTTTAGTTACATACATCCAAGTTGCCTGCTTTGCTCATAAAAGACAAAAATTGGACCTTTTTTATGATAGTTCTAAAGTAATCTCTAATTAAAACCACCTCAGATGGAGGATTGAAGATGAAAAACAAAACCCATTATTTTATCACAGTATTTTTTGAACATGGTAGATCTTAGACACGTAATAAGCCAACTCTGAATATTTCAGTAATTTAATCTATGTAGAATTCTACAATGATTGAAAAAAATCTTAGAAATTTTAGCCTACGGGGCAAAACTGCTGCCTTTCTGGAACCAGTGTCTGATTTTTTTTTTCTCAATTCTAAAACATTTGGCACACTAAAATGTAAATAGAGAAATAACGCTTTAAGGAGGCAGATAAACTTAACGTTTCTTCACATTTGATTCTCTTCTTCATTTGTATTTAAAACAAAACAAAAAGTTACTATTACCATTACTAAATCCTCCATTGCATAGAGCAGTTTCCATTGATTGGAGTCCCATTGATGCGTGTGTTTCTGGAAACATAATCCATATTGTTTTGCATTCCTGAAGTTCAAAACCCCAAACCCTGTTACTTCACACACAATTAGTTGTTCTATGCTCTTGAATCAGATCAGTATTTCTAATCTGAGAAATCAGTATTTCTAATCACCTCTTTGGGGTGACCAAGACATTTAAATGTTCAGGGGCAGGTGCCCAGTCCTGACTGACTGGTGCCATTTCAGGTGCTCAGTGTATCTGAAGTGTTTGCACAGGACTGGTGGACACAATCCATGGTCCATGCAGGACCTTGGTCCTTCTGGAGGAGTACCTGCAGTGGTGGTTCTTGTGACCTATTAATTAAATTTGACCTAATTTAAGCAATAATAGTAATGATATTCCAAGTAACTAGCAGTTATTAACTTCCATTAGGCTGAAACCAGTTTCTTCAGCAATGTCCCCAAAAATGACTGTTCTAATTTGGGATGTATCATTTAAGTGGTAATTACTGTGGTAACATTTTAAATGCATGTGGTGCCTTTCATTTTATACAGCAAACCTGCACGAAGTAGGAGTAGGAGTTGAGAGAAATTAATGGATTTTGACTAGACTATTCATAGCAGGCTAGAAAAGGAAACATTTGAATAGTGGTAAAAAGGAATAATGTAGTTTGGGTTATTTTTTCATGCAGACAGAACTCAAAACAATTGATCGGATTTTGTCTAAGATTTCCTAAATTTGCTTTTTGTCTAAGATCTGTCATGAAAATTTTGAGTCCTGAAAATACAAAGATAATTGAATAATGTGAAAATGGAATTTAAATTCTTCCAGTGCCTGCCTTTGCATGATAAAATGTATGAACTTGCAGGCATACTTACTCATCAGTGGGCATATATGACAAAATATTTTTTTTTAGTGCTTGATACACAGCCCCATCTACCCTGCAAATCCTCCCCAAATGCAGATAAAACCTTTTGGCAACCGGGGCAAACTAAAACATGAAGCATAGTAATTAACAGACATAAGTGCGTTTATGCGATATTCTTATATTTAAAGTTTAAAGAGGGCTCTCTGAAGAACTGAAGCTAATGACCTGCACTTGAATCAGATATAGGTGCCTCTAGAAGTCAAGGGAAAAACAGACCTTGGATATCAGCTTCTGCCTGAGAATTTTTCCATACAACTTCTTGACCCCTGATGTAAAGCCTCTTTGTGGAGATAATGGTTAAAAATGTTTAGGAGAAATCTGCAAATAGGAAGGGGTAACAGATGAAGACTGGTAACAACTGCGTTCAGTTAAGGTGATCCCAAGATGAGTCCAGTTCAGACCATCCTAGAAAGGCCATTTGCTATGGAAGGCATAACCGTTACATTTTCTGGGGTATTGACTCCCATACGCAAAGGCTTTTTTGTGTGAAAGATGTAATGAAAAACAGTGTATAAATAGTGGAATTACTACATCACTGATGTTTGCATCACACACTAGCACATGGATATTTTCTGGGTCTCATCCCAGAAACTGCTGAGATAGTATGCTTTAGGAGAGGTATGGGACTCCAAGCAAGTAATTTAATTTGTACTTTGAATCACTCCCTGTCCAATAACTCTTTTTCAAAGTCAGTGGATTCCTTGCTGCAGTAACTTAAAATGACATTTGGCAGCTTCCTAAATGTTCCTGTTTAAATAATGTAGAATTAATATCACTGTTTACAACTGTGTGTGTTTCTTAAATGTAGAAAACTTTATTTTACAAATGTGCATATGAATTTCTCTGGATGAAGGAAACTATTTTATCTTTTTTTCTTTGGTATATTAAAATGCTACAATGCAGTAACTGTTGAAAGATGGGAGGGGATGTCATTGGCTGCACTGCCTCATCATTTGTTATGCTCTAACTCTGGCGACTACTCAGAGTCTGGACTTGATGCTACCTCTCTTATGCTATGCCATGTTGTATCCAGAGGATTACTGAGAATACATCCTGTTGAGTTTGTGTTCTGAAATCTCAACATTCTTTAGTCTGAAAAAACTTCTGAAAAATGGATTTCACTGACCATGTCTCATAACAACAAAAAAAAAATTAAAAAAAAATCAATAAGCAGTATATACAAAAGGGATAATAGAGATTTAACAGAATGTAAGTTCCAAAAGTTGTGCAATGAAAAGTAATGGTGTAGTATCGCCAGTGTGATCTCAAAAGACATTACATATAATCTAATACTAGAATAAGGAATAATAAGAATTCTAAAATTGGAATACACTTAGATTACTAATCCCTTTTGTGTGCCATGAATGTGAATTCTCATTAAACTAAATCCAAAATCTAGTTCTGCAGTCCCCTTCAACTGATGGTGCAATTTTGTTAATGCAAATTTTTTTGAGTCAAATAATGGCTCAGAAATAACAGTGGGTCTTACAAAACTTTGTCATACTACAGGAGGCTGTGCACAGCCTAGGCTATGGATTCAAACACAGGAAGTGTGAAGAGTTATCAAAGAACTCTTAGAGAATCAAATGAAATTAATCTTAAAATCATAAGCATGTGTCTGCTGCATCATGCCAAGGTCCATCTAGGCTGCTCTTTGACAGAGGCATGTGAAAGATTAAGACACATAGATAGTGGCACTCACACAGAACACGCTCCCAGCTTCTGCAGAACTGTGTGTACCGTGTACCTCATGCAGTTCTGTAGCTGGCTGTGGTGTCTGTGGATTGTGTGGACAGACTTACCCCAGGTATTTGTCCACTGATTATTTTTTTTTCAAGTTACAGCATCCTGTGACAATGATTTCACAGGTTTATTGGTATTGTCTGAAGAAGTAACTTTGTATTTGTTTTGGGCCTTCTAGTTTTAGTCCATGTCCTTTATCTTTTATATTGGAACAATCAATCTTTTTTCACCTTTTCCATGCCAGTAATGATATTTCTGGATATCTGTCACATCCCTTCTCAGGCATTCTTTTTCCAGCCTGAAAAAGCTTAGTCTGCTAGCTCAGTTTGAGCTATCTTTGATCATCTACTCTCTTCTTTTTCCAATTCTTTAATGTTGTTTTCAAGACTAGAAAGTAGAATTTTTCCACAGTAGGCAAGGACAAGGTGCACAATAGATTATACATGTAAAAAAAAAAAATTGTTCTCTATTTTGTTTTCCTCCCCTCTACATGATAATTCCTACTGTTCTGATTGATTTTTGACTTGCATAAGATTATTGAGCTGATGTGTTTGTAGAGCTACCTCTTACAATTCCAAGAGCTTCTTCAAAAGTAGCCATAATTAACTCAATCTGTCACTGAATATGTAAAGTCAGAATTGCTTTTTCCTGCATGCATTTACACTTACCATGTGATTGCCCAGCATCACATGGTATCTTGAGGCTTTTCTGTAACTCTTTGAATGTCTAGTAATTCTTTGAAAGAGCAGAGACCAAGAAAGTATGTTCGATTTATGATCAGCAGGCCATGATTAAGCTGGATCCTATCACACAAGTGAAAGCTCAAGGAACCCTGAATCACAGCTGGAGCCTGTGAAGTGAGTCTGTGCCTTCCCAGGTCGATAAAAATCAATAAATTTTGTCCACTGTGACTGGATGTAAGTCGGGTCTTTAGATAAGCTCAACTGCTAAATTCTTTGAGAAACACAGTATTACTTCTTTTTCTCTAGAAACCATTGCTTACTCTTTTGCTCTGTTACCCTGTTTTGAGTCCCTCATTCCTGATTAACACAACTGAGAAATCAGTAATGATCAAACACCAGCAGCGCATCCCACTTGGAAGTAATCAGCCCTGAGACCAGACTGCAGCCCAAGGACCAGCAGCAAAGACAGACGGTCTCAGGCAGCTTCCTTATGGCCAAAGGAAGGATCTCTGGCTCCGTGCTGCATGCTTTCCATGCAGCTTCTGACACAGTGTACCCCAAAATAACAGTTAACCCACCTCAATGGCATGTAGTAGGAGCAGATGGGTCAGCGCAGCCTGGCTCCATTCACTCCTCTCCAGCAGGGCGAGCAGACAGGTACCTGATTCTTGCCTTGGAAGGCTCTCACCCATCGGATCCTGTAGGGATCAACACCTTTTCTCCTTTTCTTCTCTAATTGTTAAATAGCACTGTGGGCAATAACATACGCATTACCTTCTGCTTTATCTATCATTCATGGTTAAACAGTGTGACACCTAAAAGATGAAATAAAGCTGACTGAGCAAGACCAAGACTTGCAGCTATCACCAAGTAACCATGGGCAAAACCTTCTATTTGGCTTTAATTTTCATACCTCTGTGGACTTTGCCACAGTGCTAAAAAACAAAACAAAACCCCATGGACTTATGAAACTCTCTTCCTCAGTCAAAAACTGCTTGAGACCATTGCTTTAAGCTATGCACAGACAAAAATTATTATAAATTGGATAAAAGATTCTGTAACTTCCCTTTTGAAATTTATGCTCCAGGCAATTTTGTCTGTGGTGAAAGAGATGGAATTAAAGTAAAAAAAAGAAAAAAAAAAAAGTCTGTGAAGCATGGAGACCTTTTCTGAACATATTACAGGATGGAAATCTAAAGATAATAGATGCAGAGCTGAAGGTTGATGAGCATAGTCTGGGAATTATCCAAAAGTATTGCTTAGCTTCCTGTTAGTTTAGTGATACTTCAGTGGGATATCCGTATTCCCCAATGGAAAGCGTAGGAATGATATCTTTTCTGGCTTCTTTAAATCGAGGCATACTAAGGTACGTAGGGAGGTAGAAAAATACAAAAAAATATGATCTGTATGAATTAATAGTGTGGTTTTTAAGATGAAAGCTGGTTAATTGATCGCTAGAACATTACTTAAATATTTCATGTAATTAATACGTGTGCTCTGTCTAAATGCCGATACGAGTAAAACTGTTTTACACATGAACTGGAGAATACACAGTGGAAAAATCCTAATAAGTGAGGTATGGAAACGATGACTTAGACTTTTCTAGTTCATTAGTGTGATACAGTGGAATACAGCTGCTAGCAATCAGATACGCTTACTGTTCATAATGTAATACATTTGAAGATTCTAATTAGTCATTCCATATGTGTTCTTGATTTGCCACAAAGAGATGACAGTAGAAGCTGGGGATGTAAGAACTGTTGTTTTGCGTTTCCACTGTAATCATGATATTACTACCATTCCTTTAACAGAGAAATTAAACAACTTGTTTACTTAAGTAACGATTTAACTAGTTTACAGTCAACCACGCTATTTTTGAAGGAGGAGTTACGCAAGTTTCATCCTTACTGTTGAATGTAGAAAAGTAAATACTACAAATGAGCTTAAACAAATAAAATATGCAATCAAATCAACCTTGGAACAAGGGCCAGAACATAACTGTGTCGATGTAATGGGAGGGACAGAGAGATGGGTTCTTCTCTATGGGGCCTGGTGTCAGGACAAAAGGCAATGGGCACAAACTGAAATACAGGGAATTCTATTTCAACGTAAGGAAACAAAATCTTTCTTGCTGTGAGGGTGGTCAAACACTGGAGCAGGTTGACCAGAGAAGCTGTGGGATCTCCATCTGTGGAGATATTAAAAACCTGACTGGACAAGAACCTGAGCAACTCACTGTGCTTTACCCTGCTTAAAATGGGGGCAGGAGGTGAACTAGACCATCTCCAAAGGTCCCTCGCAACCTAACCTATTCTGTGATTCTGGTTCCTGTCACTGGCTTTCCCCACTCACCTTCTTTGGATGCAATAGCAATAGGCTGCTACCGGGGAGGTCACTGCCCCCCTGCCTCACTGCCCCTCAGCACCCGGCTCCCCTCCCCTTGCAGAGCAGCTTGTTCTTCCTGCTTCTGGACAACTTGATTCAAACTTGCAAGGAAACAGAAGAAAAAAACCGTTCAGAAAGTTTTGATTTCCTGACCTGTTATTTTTTCGTGAGATTCTGCACAGAACTAGGGTTTTTTTACAACTGTTTTAACTGAAGACTTGGATGTGGAAAACGAGATCAAGTGTTTTAGGAGCAGCTGGGAGTGGGGGTCACAGTAAGAACTTGTCAGTCAGTTGGGTCTGGAAGGTGAATTGACAAAGCTTGATGAACGAGAGTCACACTGCTTTTCTTACAGGCTTACAGTGATGTAGCTTCACCTTTGGGGAACGTTTCTTTTGGTTTGTGTCCTTGCGAGTGAGATTTTCAGTGGACCCTAAAAGTCTAGAAGGAAGTAATAACAAGACTAACACCCTTTTAACAGAACAGTCAGGTACATAGAAAAGTGAGCAAAGTGCATAGAGATGTGTCAGAGGAGAGAAAGGTTGGGGAAAAAAAGAGCAATAAAAGCAGGTGACAGCAGAGGCAAAAAAGATAACAGCCAAAAAAAAAAAAAAACAAAACCAAAAACAAAAAAACCCCAAACCAACTGCACAAGAAGCAAGAAATATAATTTACCCAAGCCCTCTCAAGCCCTCTTTTTTGCAGCTAGCTGAGAGTCTATATGTGAACAGGTAAAGGTGGCTTCGAAAGAAACTAGTCATTGTAGTTTAGAGCACTGCATCTTTAATTACTTGTAGATGCTCACAGTGGCCTTCCTGAGATGTCGTTCCACCAATGCAACATTACTAAAACACAAGTTCTGATTATCTCATGGCCTTTACCTATCTGCTTTGCCAGGTTCAGTAGTGACACAATAGGAACTAATTGTTTCAAGCACTTTATGCCTCGTGGGATTACCCTGTGCTAAATTCATCTTCAGCCACTTACTAAGGCAGATAAAAAATAGGAACTTACTCCTTTCCCTTCTCTACATCAAATGATTATATTGTCTCCAAAAGAATGGTTAGTTCCAATATATTGAGGTGTGTGATCTGAACATGGGGATGAAGGGTACTGCAGAAACCTGGTTGTATGGAATTTAGGGTTTGGACACGGATACTAAAATAGCAACATCCATTTCGCTCATGTTTACTGAAGCTGAATTTCTCGTGTAGAGAGGGAGTGATGTAGGGTGATAGCCATGGGTATTTAAACAGGGAATGAAATGTCTTGATTTTCTGCCAGGATATTCTAGTATGTGAACCCCTTTGCAACTAATTGCAGGGCCTGAATTCTCAATAGCTCACTGTCAAAGCAGGGGCAGTATTTAAATAGAAAAAGCAAGGGTATGTTCTTCTCTTTTGTGTGCACGTTTACATACCTTACAGAGAAGTGCAGTACTTCAGAGCTTTGGAACTCGAAGAGCAAGAAAACAATTTCAAGATGTGGTCTGCTATGATGCAAACTATCTCTAGAAAAATAGTTTTGAAAATATGCTGGAAGTATTAGTTATTGCCTGTTATTCCTGCTGGATGAAGGACATGAATCTGTATATAAAGTTTGAAAACACTTCTGGGACATTTACTGAATTCCCTTGAAAATCAGATAACAACTAAATTTCATTGTATCTGCAAAATTAGTTGTTATTGAAGAGAATGTGCCCAAGATGAATGGAGCACGTTTAAATACACTGTCTGCCCACATACTGTGGACAGGACATGGTGTGAATGGTATGGAGCTGCGTTGGGGAAGTTCAGATTAGACGTTAAGAAAAGGTTCTTCACTAGGAGGGTGGTTGGTCACTGGAACAGGCTCCTCAGGGAAGTGGTCACAGCCTGTCAGAGTTCAAGGAGCATCTGGATAATGCTCTTGTCGTAATGGTTTAGTTTTAGGTAGTCCNTGTCTGCCCACATACTGTGGACAGGACATGGTGTGAATGGTATGGAGCTGCGTTGGGGAAGTTCAGATTAGACGTTAAGAAAAGGTTCTTCACTAGGAGGGTGGTTGGTCACTGGAACAGGCTCCTCAGGGAAGTGGTCACAGCCTGTCAGAGTTCAAGGAGCATCTGGATAATGCTCTTGTCGTAATGGTTTAGTTTTAGGTAGTCCTGTGGAGAGTTGGACTCGATGATCCTCTAGGACTGTCTCCTGCTTTTACCCTCAAATCCATATTCCCTTTTGCAACACACTGCAAATCAGGTGGTTGTTATCCTCCATCAAGAGATCATTCCACTTACGTATCAGTGTAGCACTGGCCAAGGGAAAGAATGGGGCAAAGCAAATACAAGTTATTATTAAATAACCTTACCTATTATGTGCAAAATGTTTAATTAAAAAACAATGTTACATAGATTCTGTGCACAAACGTGTTCCCATGCCTGTGGAGGGATGGGGAGAGGAGGTTTGGGAGCTATCCTCTTGCCACAGGACCTTTCTAGTATGTGCTGTGCAACATGTGTGCACGGTGATGGTGCCCCCTGCCCACAAAACACACCTCCTCATTAATGACAGCCACCAGAGCCGGTCTTAATATGCTTTGGGGCTGCAATTCTGTCCCATCACTCTGCAGCATGGGCTGGGGGAGCAGTTTCCTCTCTACTTGTTGAAGATGGAAAAGTTTGTAGTAAGCTTTATCTCAAGGTATGTGTAACGGATCTGTTTTCCATACAAACACTTGGGTTTGATGAACTACAGCATGAATGAAAGAATAAGATGATGATACAGGTTATTGTTATAGCGTGGATTATTATTGTCTTTCCTTCTCATTCCTCGTGTTTTATCAGCCAGACTCTGCTGCTACATTACAGATTGTCATCCTGTGTTTGGTAAACACGTTTGAACAACGCTGTTGGAAGAGCGCACGGGAAGGTCCAGTCTCCCGAGGGCAGGAGGAGCTGGGACCGCTCTGAGCTGTCCTGGAGATGGCAGCATTGAGTAATTTATTTTTCAGACTTGGCTTGCAACACTTGTTTCCTGCTTAAGAGGTAGAAGTTACGCGTACGGTACGTTTCAGCCCTGTGAACTGCAGACCACGCCGAATATTCTGTTTAATTTAGCATATAATGAGTCAGGGAAATGCAGTTAACTGCTACGCGGGGAAAGTTCTTCTGGGGACCCTTCCAGGACCACCCCGCCGCAGGCCGCGGTGCCAACCTCCCGCT